>BGZK01001514.1:0-138669 GCA_005406025.1 Eumeta japonica | reverse complement strand
AATAAGATCACATATGTTAATACTTTTTGTTTTTAATAAAATACAAATTTCTCATTGAATTAATCCAAACTTTAGCCTATTAGAGAAACTAATTATTTGAAAATTAAAAAAATTAAACACAGCATAATTTTTACACTTACAAAGCTTATGCATTTTCTCATGATGCTCTGTCAACTCCATTGCTGGCACCGGCTCCTTGCAGACAGGGCATACACGGATGTTTTTTGTGCAGTGGACCGAATGAATGAGGTAATTGTCCACAGGGATGTCCCGCTTGCTATAAATCGAATAAAATATTTGTAAGTTCTCATATACTTATAATTACTATTGAAATAGGTTTACCTACTTTTACCTTTTATACTTTTAATAAATTAAATGATTAAAAAAATCCTTTCACACTATACACATCTGTGAGGAAACAATATAAAATGAATAAAGTTAAAATGATAGACAAAAAATACACCAATTCAAACAATTAATGACTGTGCTGACAATATGATTTTATTTTTGTTTTCATTATGTCATCACTCGGACTTTCTCAATATATTAAGAACAATCCTAAGTCTCAAAACAAGACAAAACTGGCAATCCAAAAACATAAATTTACTTTAAATTTAAAATTGTGTTCTTGGTTATGCAAAGACTTATATTCAAAAGCTAAGTTGAAATATCTACCTAATTCCATATATGTTGTACTAATAATGTTGCTATAATTTTGATATAATATATCATATACACATTTCATACTATAAGAGTAGGATCAATATATACAATATACAAGCATTGTACTTCCATATCACTCATATTATACCTTTTCTCAGGTTTTTTTTTTAACACAAGAGTGGTTGATATTAGAAATCAGTACCTACACTATTTTCAGATTCTGCCTAGAGACCAAGTGCTTTTTCAAGAACACTACAAGCAATGTAAAATTAGTTGTATATGCTTAACTTACTCTTGAAGCCCAAGCTCATTGTTCATGATTTGTGTTGGGAACAAAGAAGTGCAGAACAACCAACCACAACTGACGGTTATGTTTTATGACCACCGAGGAAGATTTTGGAAAAATCAATGAACTCCTGCAATACTCTGAGGAATTGTATCAATAATTTTTATTTAAGGAGTATTATGGAATTATACTTCTAACTTGTAGCAGATACGGAATGGGGGTTTTAAGGGGTCATACGGATAGCTATTATCAAATGGAAAGTTTTTTTTTTTATTACAATTCGAGGAACTAGCAAGCATAAAGAAGTGGCATAGAGCAGAGGGTAGATGGTCACCACCGCCCATGGACGCTTGCAATTCCAGAGGAATTACCAGTACGATGTTGGCCTAAGATATCTAATAAAAGGCACATCAGATTGATGGAAGGGTACAGGGGGAAGTGGGTCACCGGATCTCCCATTTTTTGGCCGAAATGCAACAGCAGCAGCTGCTACTTTACATCCATATTGTGTAAAAGTGTGATATTTAACTGGTTGAACTGGCTGCAGTTAATTTAGCTACAGTATAGCTCTACTATTTATTATTCGGGGAAAAGAAGATCAAGAGGTATGGGACGGGTCGGGTCTGAGTGATCAAATTTTGAAAACTTATCACCAAAACCACATACTACAAAGGTTACACAAATATTTACGATGAGAACTTCTCTCTGCCTACCTGTCACTTATATAATTTTGATATCTATTATTTTATCAAAAATTTGTTTCAAATCTCTAACAAACTTTACACTGAATATATAGTATGACTATTATACTGAATGCTATTTTAATCATTGTTCATTTGTTGTGTTTATAATTTTGTCAGATATTGTTCATGATTTAAAAAATAACTATTGAAATGTTAAATTGTTTTTACAGTTGGTGCTAGGTAAGATGTACCATACATATTCATAGAGGCTTTCCTGCAACATGTACTAACATGCAAAATGCAACCCTCTGCTGACCCTCGAATTTGCTCTATCACTAAAGATTCCTATTCAACAAATTGAATACAGATTTGAGAAGATTGACAGTTGGGTCAGCGGTGGGTTGCATGCTGCATGTAAACAAGCAAGCATTTAATTATGATTTCCACGAATCAACACACAATAGAAGCTATGGTTGTATCTGTTTTCATAATATGGTATCCTTTCAATTCAAAACTTTGGCATTTTGTATTCATGTGTATATGTGTAGATGTTGACACATGTCATGTTCATGTGTATACATGTAGGTTTGTTACCTATTATTAACTTTTAGTTTACACCATTTCAGCTGGTACAGATTCCAAAAGCAATTTCTTATTTTAATAGCTTCTTGAGGCCAGTTCATAAAGACAGAATCGATGCTTAAGCATTCCACTTTTGTACAATTTAAATTGTACCTAATCTTGTACAGTGGAATCTCAATAACTCGAATGTCAAGAGAAATGCAAAAAATTCGAGTTAACGAGTTTTCGACTTAACAATAACTTCGAGATACATATAACTGTGTCGACAAGGAACAAACATAATATTCACAGCTGTGTTACTTAGAAAGTTTCATAAATGTATTCATTCATTGCATGTGTACAAGACAAAAACAATAGATTAGAAACCCCAAACCCGAACATTCATTTTGGAATTTATTGCTATTATTTCGAGAAGTTCCAAATAAGACGTCATTATATTTTACCAACTATGTCTTACGGAGTCTCCTTTATGAAATTCGAGTTATAGAGTATAAAGATGTATTATCAATACTTCGTAGGGAAATAACATTTTGTTCACGTTACAAAGTCTAAATAATTCGATATACCGTATATTTAGGGGTTCATCGGAAGGGAATGGCAATTTTTTTTTGACTTAACAAGGTTCGAGATATTGAGATTCCACTTACTACTCTTTTGTACTGTGGAACCAAAAACCAGTCATTTAATCTCTAATTCCCTGTCATGTAGGCATTATTCAAAATATTAATTAGTCACAATATAGGATCACACAGTTGTCTTTTTTTTTATAAAGTGTGTTTTTCAAATATATATGAGATAAAATTGCTTCTTCTTCCTTAATGAGAACATTGCCTTCAAGGTGCTGCATTACATCACAGTATTTTTTTTAAATGTAATAGGTATTTTGTAATGTCATAAGAGCTTACAATGGAACATTTCACCATAAACTGCACACCTTTCCATCTTTTTATTCAACAATTTCATGCTGGGTTTTCATACTATTTAAGTACAGTATAATAATAATATTCAGATACAAAGCATTATCTGTTCTCAAACTAAGCAAGGAGTCTTGTACTAAAGGTAACAGATAGTTGATAAATTACATACATATTTTGTTTTTGTTAATACATACATATAATACATATAAACACCCAGACTCAAGACAAACATAAATTTTTAACTAAATAAATGTGTGTTTTATGCGAAATCAGACCCTTCTCTGCAGCATAGCATGTAGGGCCACTACCAAATGCCTTAATCAGGCAGTCAGTCAATCAGTATATATACAAAAAGGAGACAAAGGGATACAAACTGTTATTTCTAAAACTGAATACAAATTAAAATGGAAAATAATATGAATTAAATAATAAAATTAGATATACTAAAACTATTCAATAAATAAAAACAGATCAATTTTTATTGTTACTGTAAAAGGGAATTTCTATTAAAATACATATAGCAAATAAAAAAAATATTTCAGTGTTGATAAAAACAAGAAGATTAAAAATGTTTTCATATCATTCAAATGTAAACACCCCCCATTCAACAGCTGCTACGATTCATGATCCTTGCAGATCTAAAAATAGTCGTCAGTGTAAAATAAAAATAGAATTACTTATTGTACCTCTACAATATTGTCCTATAAAAGTACTCACCAGTTCGGACATATTTTCGTCTGATTTTCATCCATATTGCACTAAAAATAACACTGTTGACAAAGAAATATTATTTATCGTTAAATTAAGGATTGTTCAATCGGTTAGGAAACCGCAAACGTTTGAATCAGATTGCAAATGGAGGACAACTAATAAAGAATAAGTTTAACACATTTTCATCGACCCTAACTACAGCTTCTACGTTCCGGTAAATCCCAGAAAGTATTTACAATGTACTTTTTGTTCGAGTAGTTCTAAGTATCTATGTTTACACTTAGAACTCTCTACATTTGCGAAAAGTTGACAAATACATTTTTAAAAATACCCTAATAATGTTACCCTTTAATGAACCCAGAATGACCTAGAGTACGATAATAATGGCAATAAAAATAGGATTCATTATATAGGAGATTTTATCGATGATAATAAAGAAAATAGTTATTGAAACTTTGGTCAAATCGATAGGACAAATACGAAAAAATCGAATATTTGTTCCTTGTTGTTCTGATAACATAGATTTAATAAAGAAAAATAAGTTTACCAATATCCATAGATGTATAAAAAAAATGCGTAATTGCATACTATGTATTTTAACAGTAAAATTGGCTCAAAATATACATTTTGTCTCTGTCCCACATTTTATGATACCATTTTACAGTGTAGAATAAAAAGAAGGGAAGCAACATAATTTATCATCTGGCATTTCAACAGAAATATTATAACATAAAGTTCATTTTTAAATGCACAGAGAATACGTAACAATAATCTTGTTATTGGAAGTCATATTTTTTACAATTTACACGTGCTGTTCTATAACAAGACATCAGTGGAGTAGTTTAATATTATTTTAAATGTTTATTATTGTTTTTCAATTGAGTGCCTAAAAACAATCATGGTATATTTTTCTTCATAATAAAACTTAATGTAATAATCATCTAAGATTAAAGTTGATATGAACCTTTAATTTTATAATATCGATGAAAATATACATGAAAGAACTCGATAATTTCTAAGGTGTATAGAATATAGTAATATAAATAACAAAAAACTTTCTTATTATTTATATAATAAAATAAGGTGATGATTCATTAAATATTAACAGATTTTTGATGAGCATAATACGTATACATATGTTAAAAAATAAATTCAATTATAATAAATATGATTTTTTTGGAATAGGTTTAATCTAATGCATGATTTACCTTTAGAGTTAATTTTAGGATGTATATATATAGAAAAATAATAATAAATAGAAAAATTAAAAAGCGAAGCCATTAATATATGATCAGAGCATCTATTATTAAGCGACCAAATAATATGATAACGCAAGAAATACGAGACCGATGTTGCTTAGGTCTATTTCTCTAAAAACTGTTTATATCTCGATTTTTGGTGCTACTTTAAATTAATAAATACAAAATACTCATTATAATATGTGATTCAGCACCTATTATAAAGAAACTGAACTTTGCTCATCGAAAATAAGAAATTCCATCCTTTTTCATAGCTTTTTACGTGTTATTTTTGCATTTTTAACAGAACACTTCGACGTCGTAACAGAAGGTGTAATTAAACTACACTCAATGCACTGTATTTTAGCTTCACTTCAATTGTATTTTAGCACTCATTTACTGCAGACGTTTTTGAGCGTGAGACTGTGCATCTTTTCTTTTTTGTAGATCAATACAAATATCGATAATCTTATATATATTGATATTTGTGACATTGAAATTAATGTCACAAATGCCAATATTTTTAAGATTACCTTAATCCAATTTCAATTGCGAGGCTAAAACAATGTATATATTTAGACGTCTTTAGCTTTTATTTTTTGCAGTTAACAGTTAATTATTTCAAATAGGAGTTTAAAGCACACCGCTGATTCTAATGTTAGAACGTTGATGTATAAAAAAAGAAGGTGCACAGTCCCGCCCTCAAAAATGGCGGCGGAAAATCGTGCTAAAACAGTTTAACATTCATTGCATTTGTAGTTTCGTTGCACCTTCCGTTATCATGTCGAAGTAGCCTGTCAAAAAAAAAATGGAAATATAATTCAATAAAAGTTATGAAAGTGGAAGGTATTTCTTATTTTTAATAAGAAACGAAATATAATTTTAATAAATAAAATAAATAAGTTTATTTGGAATAGGTGCTCAATTATGTATTATAATGGATATTCGATAGAGTATTTTGTATTTCTTAATTTAATGTAGAATTAAAAGTTGAGTTATAAATCAATTTAAAAATAGATCTAAATAACACCAGTCTTGCATTTTTTACGTTGTCACGTTATTCGATTGTTTAACGATAAATACTGTCTTGTACAAGTAATACAGTCGCCTTTTTCATATTTTTATTTCTATACAAATTTCATAATGACCCCTAAAGGGAATCATACAAAAAAAAAACATAATCCAAAGTAAAAATATTTGAATATGTTTTTAACAAATTATGTAAGAGTATTATGTTCATCAAAAATAGGTTAATCTTTAATGAACCGTCAGTTTATTTTATGATATAAATAATTTTAAAAAATTGTATTACTCATCTATATTCAACTCAAAAAGTATCAAGTTGTTTAATGCATATTTTCACCGATATTGTGATATTATTGTAAAGGCTCATATTAACTTTAATATTAAGTGATTACAACATTAACTTTTAGGATGAAGAAAAATATCCTATAATTTTTTTCATACATTCAACCAAAAATAATAATCAATATTTTAAATGACATTAAATCACACCACCGATGTCTCGTTTTAGAATTTCACGTGTAAATTGTATTTTTAAACAATTGTAATTGTAAATTTCCAGTAACAAAATAATTGTTACTTGTTCTCTCTGCATTTTAAAGTGTACCAAATGTACCTTATGTTAGAACCTTTTGGTTGAAACGTGAAAAGATAATAAATAATGTTTCATTCCTTCATTTTGTTTGGAACTACAGAATGGTAGCGCAAAACGCGAGACAAAGACATCATATAGACTTTGAGCCGTTTTTAGACGTTACAATAGTAAGCTACTTTTTTTATACAACTATGTGTTAGAAGTTAGATCCCAAATTACTGATTACTCAAAAATTAAAAATGTTATATTGGTCGGAGAAAACCTTTTTTGTATTTTATAAGTAAAAAGTTGCAGCAAAGTCTCTTGGTTGGTGGTGTTTGCATTTGGCTAGTTTTGGTCTCAATAAATATACGATACTTAAAAAATAAAAAGTAAAAAGAAGTGTCCATAATTTTTCTATTGTTTTTTGATGGCCCACCAAAATGAGTAAATCAAACGTAAAAATCCGATATAATTTGAATTTTTTTTTTACAAAAAAAAAGGAAAAATGCGACACAAATCACAAAAAAAATATATAACGTTTATAGATCTACTGCAGTGTCGGTAAAAGTAGCACAAAACTGGTTCAAGCGTTTTCACACAGTAATTTTAGTGTCAAAGATGAACTTCGCTTTGATCGACTTGTTCCGGATAAGGTCGATGCTATTTTGGAAAAAGTAGATCAAAATCAGCATATTAGTTCTTACAACATAGCCGAAGAGCTGAGGATTGGACACAAAATAGTTTTGACTCATTGGAAAAAATCTAGATATACAAAATAGCACGATGCCCGAATCCCACACGAGCTCACTGAAGGAAATCTAATGAATTGTGTGCAAAAGAGATCATGGTTAAAAGGCAATTTCCACAGAATATACCGAAACCCAGTTTAACTAGCAAAAGTTGGTGCTATATGTATAGTGGGATCGGAAGGGCATTATTCAATATGAGCTTTTACCATCGGGTAAAATCATCAATTTGGATCTCTGCTGCCAATAGCTGATGAGACTCAAGCAAATACTAAATTTGTACTCATATCTTTGATCACTCAACAAATATTGAGAGAATTTGGTTGGAAAGTGCTAATGCGTCCACCATGTAGCCCTGACTTGGCTCCCTCAGACTACCAATTCACCTGTTTCGGTCTATTCAGAATTCTAGTATTAGGTTAATATCAAGAGAGGACTGTCAAAACTACTTCACTCACTTCACTTCTTTAATAATGGCAATCATATAGAGGACTGTATATTTGCGCCAACTTCACGTACATATGAAATAAAAGTAATTCCTCGTTACAGAGTCAAAAAAAAGAAATTAAGCGTTCAGAGTTATTAAAACATAAAAAGGAACACAAGAACGAAATGTAAATAAAGGTAGGAGAAAAAAGGAAAAAAAAGGGAGAGAAAGGATGGAAAAGGCAGTGTACATACCTATAAACACAAACGATATATAAAGTAAATAACACACATGCACAGAGTAAATATTATATATGTGATTTTATTTACAATTTTAAGTTATTATGGCTAATGAATGAGATAAGGCAGGATAGGATTGATTTAGAGGCATAGGATAGAAAAGTAGGAATGCTAGTTGGGAGAGGGACACCAGAGTCTAGGAGAGAGTTTAGAAAATGGTGACGATCATACGAAGGACAGGAAAGGAAGATGTGGTTTAAGTCCCCGTCGTCCAGACCGCATTTACATACTGATGAGTCTCTGATGCGAAGTGTAGCTAGGTGTATTGGGGTGGAGCAGTGACCAAGTCTCATCCTGCAAATGGTTGATGTAGCTCGTTTGCTAAATTTAAGTTTAAAAAACAGGGCTTATGAGGGATGGAAGGTTAAATATGGGAATAATGGACCCCTTTAGACTTTTTGGAAATCGACCTGTGATGAGTTCACGAAGGAAGCAGCCATTATTTAGACAGGGCAGCCAAATCATTGAAGTAATTAATATAGGGGATTTTATCCCCACAGGAGGTTGCGTCCTTCGTTAATAGAGCCACATGTTCGTTTCCTACATACCCGAATGCCTGGGAACCCAGGCCAATGCAATCTGTAAACCTCTTTCATGGCATTGGTTGATTTGTTTTCTTATTTCCATTATTAAGGGGTTGTGAGTTTTGGACTTGAAAGGGTTTTATTGAAGAGATTGGAGGGAGATACGGGAATCAGACAGTAAGAGCGTGCGGCGTAATTTTAATAGAAGGGCGTACTTAAAGGCTTCCAAAATGGCACGACATTCGCCAGTAAACACCGAGCTTTCGGAGTGGTATCTGACTTTTGAACCATATTGTATTGAGAGTGGAATGTACCATTTCCGAAGCATTCAGCTTCAGAGAGCTAAGAAGCGTTAGTGAACATGGCGTGCCTCCCCAACCAACCGTTATCTATTATGGAGCGGAAGTGGAGATCAGCACTGGGATCGTCCTTTGAAATACCGAAGTCCAAAATAATTCTAGGTTGCTAAGTTATCGTTTTAAACGAATAGTTAAAAATGAATAATGTATTAATGAAATAAAAGTTAGCCTCTTTAGCTTGAAGTACTTGGAAGCTAAGAATAAGGCGCGGAGTTTTTCTTGAATCACCATGTTATCCGGATTTAAAGAATTTAGGTAGTGTGGATAAAAATGAATTAAGGGGTGGTTTGAAAACCGCAATGATTTGAATAGGAAGCGGTCAGAAAAAAACTGTCGGCGACGAGAAAGAGGTGGATCTGCGCATTCAATTTGGAGTGCGTTGGTGGGGGAGGATTTCATACAATCCACGATTATCCGCAGAGCTCTGGCCTGAACCAGGTTTAATATCTTTAAAGAAATAAACTTGATTGTTTCCAACAAGAATGATCCAGGTGGCTACGAACAATCGCATTGTACAGAGGTTTAAAGAAATAGGGGTGGGCACCCCACCATGTATCAAATAGGCATCTTAGGATGATGATTTTTTTTTTTAATTTTTTGACGACGTAGTTACAGTGCTTGGTTCCCGGTAATTTGTAGTCAAGAAATAAACCAAGAAACTTAATAGACTTTTTACAGGGAATCCTGACGCCCTCCAGGATAACAGACACATCCAGTACCGTTTTCTTCCTTAGAAAACAACCAGGTTACTTTTAGAAGCGGAGTGCTCCAATCTAAGCGAGTATAGATGCAGCTGTAAAGCCTGCAAGGACTCAAACAGAACCGTGGCCGCATTGAAGAAGGAAATGTCAGAAAAGTATAGAAGCAGGTCATCAATATATTGAAGAATTTTAGTTGGGGATATTGATAACTCTAAGTCGGAAGTATAGATTATATAAAAGCGGACTCAGTACGGATCCTTATGGAAGACCCCTGCACACCAATTGTGAGGTTTTAACCTCACCCAGATACGAAAAAAAATTCTTCTCTCAGAAAGTAGATTAAAGATAAAGTTACTCAGCCTCACTGGCATTTTCAGCTTATGAAGCTTGTTCCTGAGGATCGAAAGCTGTGCTTTATCATATGCAGAGGAAACATCAATAAAAGCTGCTGTAACAGACTTTCCCTGGAAGAAGGATATGTGAATATCTAAGGTAAATATGCTGAGGCTGTCCATAGTGCTTCTACCTTTTCAGAATCCATATTGAGAATTGGTCAAGAGACCACGGTTCTCGGCGATCTACTCCAATCGGGTCTTAACCAAGTGTTCAACAATCTTTGCCAAAACAGAAGAAAGAGCATTCGGGCGATACGCAGCAGGGTCGTCTGGATTCCCTTTGTTTTTAAATATTAGGATGATAGTCTAGGTTTTCCAGGTGATAGGAACTTTACCTGTAATCACAATCGAATTAACTATATCCAGGTAATAAGACAGAAATTGTTCAGGAGCGTTGATTAGGGAAGGGATGCCATCAATGCCAGTGGCTGAATTTTTTAGTAATGAGAAGACTAAATTCAACTCACATACTGAAAAGGGTGCATCTAGGCTGCTGGTGAGAGAAAAAAAGTAAAAATAAGGTTTGTCATTTAGATTGGAAACAAATGAGGGGGCAAGATTATTCATGAACAGGGCTATCCACTCTTGAAGTACTCAGACACGGGGAAAACTGCCTCGTGAAAAGAGCCGCAAAATTTAAGAATTTGTTTCCAAACTGTGTGGGAAGAGACATCAGTGGAATTAGTCTCACAGAAGCTGCGCCATCCTTCTAACATCTTCCTGCGAAGAAGCCGCCTGGACTTGGCACGTATCTTAGAAAGGTTCATAAAGTTTTCCTGGGTCATGTTTCGACAGTATAGAATTTCAGCGCCTCTTCTCTCCTCAATAGCTCGTGTACATTCTTGGTCCCATCATGGTGGGGAGAAAATGCCCACTACGAAGTGTTTCTTTAGTGGAAACATGTCATCGACCACCGATAGTATGACTTGGGACAGAGCATCGGCACCGGAAGTAGAGACTGAAGGAGAGAGTTTAGGTAGTTTAGCAAATCATTGATCGAGTTGATCGCTGTAACGATTTCAATCAGCATCCTTATTTGTATTTTAACAAGGGATTCATTTTTAAGGAGAAGAGTAAGGAAAAGGAAGTTTGATAATGATCGAGAACTGTTCGCTATCGTAAGAATCCTGTAGAACTTCCCAGGACAAAATGGGGCTAGATCCGGAGAGCAGAAAGATAAGTCCAATGCACTGGGATTCGAATGCGGTCTAGCTCGACGCGTTGGAGTGCCATTATTCAGGATGAAAAGATGGAGATTATTCATTATGTCGACCAAAGTCCTGTCAGTGGATTCGACGCCACCACAATCCCAAAGGGTATGATAGCAGTTGAAGTCACCAAGCACAATGTAAGGCCTCACAAGAGTAGAGAGGATAGCTTCTAACTCGTTTAAGATTAGGGGGGAAGATGAGGCAATGTCCTGTATAGGGACAGGAAGTTAATACCCTCAACATTCACGGCAACTGACTGGAGGCCATCGCCCTGGGCAGGGAAAAGGGAATATGATTTCTGATTACCACAGCTGCACCGCCGTATCCATCAGATCTGTCGTCTCTAAGGCAGACGAAACCAGGCACTCTAAAGTAACTGCCCGGCCTCAACCATGTCTCAGACATAGCAGCAACGGTGGGGAAGTACTTTTGTGGTAGGAAGATAGGTCGGATTTATCCCTCCTTACACTCTGGCTGCTCCACCGAATAGCTACTGCTGGACAAGCCATTTTCAGTAAATAAATTAGAAAGTAATAAATTGGCAATGTTGAACGGTAGTGTTAGGGGCAGAGAGAAGTTTCAATTAAGAAGACAAAAGATCAATTATTAGGCTTTGTTGAGAGTTATTCTCAATAGGGTTTGAGATTGAAAGAGCACAGCCATTGGGACTAGAAGAAAATCCACTGAAGAAAATCTTCTGATGGAAAGCTTTATCGAATCCTTTGTTGGGTCTAGACACTGACTGACGAGGATTCAAGATGGTTTTTCTATTAGATGATGAAAAATTAGGAAGCTGCGACTTCTGTGCACTAGGGTTAGAAAGGAAGGAGGCAGCAGTGTTTGCAGATGATTTACCAATAGACGGATGTTTTTTTGAAGCCCCAGAATAGGAAACAGATTTTGCAGCCACAGAAATCTTAATACGCTTCTGTCTATCCAGTTCTGGGCAGAGCTTGCAAGTAGGGGTATGTCAGCCCTATCAGTGAAGACAGGACACTTCGTCCTCCCTCACGGTACAAAACAAGCCTATATGCACATTACCGTACTCAAAACATCTAGGTTGAGATCTACATTGTACTTTAGTATGCCCATATCGGCAGCAGTTATAGCACTGGATCGTTGGGTAAGTGCATTCGACCGACAGAGCATTGTAACAGAGAAACACTCTATACGGCAACGTATACCCATCAAGGGTAAGCACAATAGTTTGGGACGGTTTCCAGACAGTGGAGCCATCTACTATCCCTGTTGAAAACATCCACATATAACAATAGAATCTGTAATGGCTTATATGTAATCTATCTGGAAGAAAATTTCCAGATAGAGTTATATTTGGAATCTATGTGTAAGTCCATCATAGCGAGGTTTCTTTATTAGACTTAATGGGATTGTAATGTTATTTGTATCTGTATGAATCCTAACTGCACCTTACCTGTAGGTTTGTATCTGTTCTTATCGTAAATCCATTAAGGACATAAAAACCAATGTGGATTTCCGAATACGAAATAGAAAATGTTTTTAATGCTTTTAAATGACAATTCCACAATCGGAAAAAATAATGTATTCTATATGTAAATCCAGATAAGAACTTTATAGACATATAAGTTCCATTAAACTTTCCGTTTCTTTTCTTCGAAAGTTTTAAGGGTTTAGGTAAAAATGCGGAAGAAAAACACCAAACAGTTTGTGTCAACCTCGGTGTGGCACTGTACATACTACATAAATTGATAAACACGTACACAACATATTGTTTAACTAAAATAATTATAATCTTATCTTGATAAAGATAAAGTAATTAAATACGAAAACACAAAAATATATAGTTCGCGTAAACGTCGGTGTCATGACATTTCTGTCTTGTCAAACTTTATTATTCTTCACAGCGTCGCGACACACGGAGTCCGGATACGCCACATCCCCCTGAGACCGTTCTACGGGCGATAGTAATCAGGGAATCTAACTGTGCGTCCTGAACGTGTTCTTTTATATTTCTGTGTTCCGGGTTTAGTTCTGGGACTGATTTAGGCTCTCTGGTGGCGGTGTGGACAGTATTTAGTAATTCGTCGTCGACAGTGTAGGCCGGTTTTATTCTTTCGATTGATACTGTCGTTCGTTTTCCATTGACTAAAATGGTAAAGATTTTGTCTCCTCTTTAATACTTCGTGTGGTCCCGTATATGCAGGTTGAAAACAGCTACGTATAGTGTCCTCTCTTAGAAAGACGTGAGTTGTCGTAGCTAGATCTTTGTAAACAAAGGTAGCGTTCGCCATGACGTGATGCTGGGGATGGTTGAGTTTTCGTACAAATGAACGGAGTCGGGCTATATAGTCCGAGATGTCCGTCATTTTAGTAGGGCTTGGACTAATAAATTCTCCTGGTAGCCTGAGGGTTTCCCCGTATACCAGTTCAGCGCAGGATGCTTTTAGGTCGTCTTTATATGCGCTTCTTACGCCCAACAGGACTAGTGGTAGGCATTCTGTCCAATGTTCGTTTGCATGGCACGTAATAGCTGTTTTCAGTTGGCGGTGGAAGCGTTCTACCAGACCGTTACAAGCTGGATGGTATGCTGTTGTTCGTCTGTGGTGAAATCCAGCTACTCTTGCCAGATGTTGAAATAACGTGGATTCGAACTGTTTACCGCGATCGGTCACTATATCTGTTGGGCAACCGAATCTTGATATCCAGCAGGTTAGTAAGGCAGTGGCGACAGTCTCAGCGTTGATATCTGTGATCGGTATCGCCTCTGGCCATCTCGTGTATCTGTCAACAGCTGTAAGACAGTAACGATATCCTTTGGATATTGGCATTGGTCCGATTAAGTCTATGTGAACGAAACGGAAGCGCGCCGTAGGTAGCTCGAATGTGCCTGTTGGTGGTATAACATGGCGAGTTACTTTGGTTCGTTGGCATTGTAAACATTTTCGCGTCCAATCTCTGCAATCTTTCCTGATTCCAGGCCATACGTAGCGTTCAGCAACTAATTTTGATGTCGCGTTCGAGCCTGGGTGACTTAGAGAATGTAGACAGTTGAATATTTGGCGTCGTAAGCTAATAGGAACAAAAGGTCTTTGGGCTGGTGTACTGAAGTCGCAATAGAGGTCTGTTTTTGTTCCAGGTACGTGTATTTTCTGGAGTTGTAACGCAGAGCCATCTTTCAGGATCTGTTCCAGCTCGGGGTCGGATTCTTGTGCATTAGCTAATTTCACAAAGTCTACGACATTGTCCAGTTGTTCAATTCTTGACAGCGTGTCTGCTACTACATTGTCTCGCCCAGATATATGTCTGATATCCGTAGAAAATTGGGATATGAAGTCGAGATGACGGTATTGTCTGGGTGAGCATTTGTCCTTGCGCGTTTTGAAAGCGTGACAAAGTGGCTTGTGATCTGTGTAGATAACAAAGTCACGCGCTTCTAGCATATGGCGAAAGTGTTTTATTGTTTCATAAATCGCTAAGAGTTCGCGATCGTAGGGGGAATAATTTCGCTGTGCCGGACTAAGTTTATGGGAGTAAAATGCTAGGGGCTCCCAAGCTTTGTCTTTATGTTGTTGAAGAACTGCTCCCAAAGATGTGTCTGAAGCATCTGTGACAAGGCTCAATTTCGCGTCACAGTCTGGTGTGCAAGGAGAGATGCATGACATAAACTATCCTTGCAGGTGTTGAATGCTTTTAGAGCCTCTCCTATGATGTTTATTGGGTGCGAATTCTTAATTGAACCAGTGAGAAGGGCATTGAGTGGGCTTGAATTCGTGCTGCATCAGGTATAAAACGACGGTAGAAGTTTATCATTCCTAAGAATCTACGTAGTTCCTTCACTGTTTTAGGTATAGGGAAGTTTTTGATGGATTCCACGTTTTGTTCCAGTGGCTTTGCTCCTTTGGCTGATATGTTATAACCCAGAAAGGTAACATTATCTGCTCCGAAAACGCATTTGCTGGTGTTAATGAGCATTCCATATTCTCTCATTCTGTCGAATATTTGTTTCAGGTGTTTTTCGTGTTCTTCTTCATCTTTCGAGTAAACTAAAAAATCGTCAAGATAAGCGAAACAGAAATTAAGACCTCTTGTAAGTTCGTCAACGAATCTTTGGAACGTTTGACCTGCATTACGTAAACCAAATGTCATATACGGGAACTCATATAAACCAAACGGAGTCGTAATGGCGGTTTTGGGATATCTCTCCGTTTACGGGAATTTGGTTATAGGCTTTGACCAAATCAATTGTCGAGAACACCTTGGAACCCGTGATATTAGAGAGAAAATCCTGAATATGTCGGATGGGATATCGATCAGGGATGGTGCGTGCATTTAACATCCTATAGTCGCCACAGGGTCTCCATCCTGATTCCTTCTTCGGTGCGAGGTGAAGGGTGACGACCAGCAGCTTTCGGAAGGTCGGCAGTACCATTTTAAGCATAGCTTCGAATTCGCATTTAGCTATCTGTAATTTGTCTGGCGCCAAGCGACGTGGTGGACAGGACACAGGAGGGCCGGGGTGGTTTTATAAAATGAACAGTGTTATGCTTGGGACTACGTAAAGTGCCTGAAGGTCGAGTTATATCGGGAAATTTCGCTAAAAGTTTGTCATATCTTGTATCACCGAGCAGTATTTTCACTGAAGATATCGTGCTGGATGATGTTGCATCTGACCCCGATGTAGAAAGAGTTGTGGTGTTGTCGATTAAGCGGCGGTTTCTGATATCCACCATTAGATTGTAAAACTGGAGAAAGTCTGCTCCAATTATAGGTTTGGTGACATCAGCCACGACAAATCGCCACGGATAGGCTCGACGTAATGATAAGTTTAACTCCAGGTTGACGTAGCCGTAAGTATTTATAGTTGTTCCGTTTGCAGCACTCAATTGATAGGTAGTCCTTGTACGTCGCTGTTGCACGGCCGAGCGTGGAAACGCAAAGCTCGCTTCCGGTGTCTACGAGGAATTGCATTTGGTGCAGCGGTCTGTTACAAACAGGCGACCAGGTACGGCAGCCGTCTGTCGCCATTAGCGACTGCCCGGTGTGTTTTCCGCCTTGAAGTCGCATGGTTTGACACATTTATTGGCCTTGTTCGCATATCGGGAGTGATACCAGCATGTAGGATATTTGCGGTAGCTAGAGTCGGATCTGGTACAAGACTTGCTGCGTGAGCGTCCTGGGGGGGCCACGTGACTTTGGACGCAATTGGCGATAGGAATGAGTAGTCAGCTGCCTCATTTGACGTCTGAGTTCAGCTATTTCACTAGTTAAGTTCTCTAGTGTGGAAGCATGGGCTGATACGGTGGAAGTGCACGCGACTTGTATGGAGGAGCTATCTCGTGTACTCGGTCGGCCAAATCGGCGAGCAACCCAAAGTAGGTGCTGTCTGCCCGGCGATGACTGTTTGTATATTTTGTGGTAAGCGGCTTGTCCATATTGTGATGAGTAAGTCATTGGAGATGTCGGGACCGGCCAGGCCTTGTAAGTGGCGGAGAATTGCGAAGGTTTGCGGTCGCCAAGTTCCTCGTGCATGAGAAGTTGCTTTAGTTTCCGCTCTTTCGAATCTGATAGACGTTTGACAAGCTCTGTTTTAATATTTCGTATTTGCCAGTCGTTGGAGGGTTTACGATAATATCTTTGACTTCTCGTAGATGCGTTTGGTCTAATTGTGCGATGACATAATTATATTTTGTCAAATCTGCCGTTATTCCGGCGTTCATAAACTGACCTTCGACTTGAGCAAACCATATTATAGGTTCTTCAGGCCAAAACGGTGGAATTTTGTAGTAAGTCGACAAACTTCGTTAGACGTGCCGGGCGAGGCAATGGAATCAGATCCGGCATCTTCATTGTTTTGTGTTCTTGGCATTTTAATAAAATATTTATATTTTGTTATTTGTATATTTTAGCGATCACGTCGGGGTCACCAGTTTTAGGTAAAATGCGGAAGAAAAACACCAAACAGTTTGTGTCAACCTCGGTGTGGCACTGTACATACTACATAAATTGATAAACACGTACACAACATATTGTTTAACTAAAATAATTATAATCTTGTCTTGATAAAGATAAAGTAATTAAATACGAAAACACAAAATATAGTTCGCGTAAACGTCGGTGTCATGACATTTCTGTCTTGTCAAACTTTATTATTCTTCACAGCGTCGCGACACACGGAGTCCGGATACGCCAAGGGTATAGATATGGATTTCAGCAGCACAAAGCACTTTAGGCCCCATTCAATTATTTCTTATTGGAATCTATAGGATTATTTCAAATAGGGATCGTGTCTTCCGGAACCACAATGCAACTGAGAATCTCTTCTGAGAACCAATCAGAAGGGACACCACACACTAGACCAAGACGAGTAATAATAAATGATGGGATGAAAGCCCTAGCCGAGGCAAGTACAGGGGTAAAAGGAATATATTAGCGGCTGTGGGATTCATAAGGAGAGGCAGCCCTCCCGATCCCTGACGCTGCCATTGACAACACTTTGACATTGGCCGATTGCAGGATTTCCCCAAAAGACATCGGGTGGAGCACACTGCCAGCAAAAGGGGAAGCCTCGATCCTCTGGCAATTAATGATAAATGAGCCTGTATCATTATTATTATACTCTAGACGCCTTACACTTTTAGTTGAGGGGCTAGTTAAGTCAGGTGTAGCAAGGGAGGGTTGAGGAGCTATGGTGGAGAGATGAGGAAGGGATGGAACATCGTTCAACAAAGGAGGTTGAGAGCTGACTGTTATATTTAATTTGCAGTTTGTCCGATGCCTTTTTTTTACGAACACGTTTTTTCGATAACTTTTTTTTAAATTATTTCATCCTCCGAGCAGGACATAGTTGTAGCATCGGAAACAGTGTAAACGAGGCCGGAGAAGGAGGGGCTAATAAGGAAGGTAGAACATTTGCCGGAGGTTGGCCCGTATCATCGGGCGGGTCGTCCATCCTGGGACTCGTAGTCTCTTTGGCAGAAAATAAATTATAATAGGTTATAAAAATTAAAAATAAAATTAATAAAAACCCAAAATGCAGCACAGAAAGAATAAGTAGGAGAACAGTACAAGGAACACAGATATATTTCAGGGTATAAGCACAACAATGAACGCTAGAAATTAGATAAAATACCAGAAAAAGTTACACATGTTGATGTTCGATGTACGCTTCTACTAACACTGTCAAAACTACTCGTTGCAACTTTCTTGATCAGAAGTTTCAAAATGTCTACAGCAATGACATCATGTCACTACCTACAAAAGGGCAAAAAGTTGTTGAACAAAATGGCGTATATGGAATTAAATCTAAATAAAATATGATGAATTATTTTTAATTTGTATACAAAAAAAATTCTGTTGAAAGAAATTTATTTGCCTGAATGCTTTTGAAATTCATCTAAATTATAAAGCAAAAAACAATTAATGAGAATAATTAAAAAAAATTGTTACCAAATTGAAATTATTTGAAAATCACTTAGAATAAACGATATATTCGCAAATATGTACTTTATCAAAAGGGAAATAATGTTTGTCAGTAATTATTGTAAATGAAAATTTATATTGCAACCTTTGTTCATTTAGGCTATGGTTCTGTATTTTGTAAAAAAAATGCATTGTAGAATAATATTTTTTGAAAAGAAAATTTATGAAAATAACGGGATTAAGAAGATAAAACTAAAATGCAAGGAATTTCTAGTGTAGTAGCAACATACTTAATTAGATTAGCGGTTTTTTGGTTAACGGAGTTTGGTGTCTGCTTCATAATAATTTGCTAATAATTTATTGATGAATATGATGAAAAAAGATTATTACATGTAGACACCCACTGCTGATCTTTATTCCACTACAAATCTCTATCCAAGGGATTGAATATTGATTCGAGATATCGAATACCTAAGCAAATGTTATTTTTTATAATTATCTATTCCGCTAATCGTTATATTGTTAATTGTACGTAGGTTTCATTTGAGTGAACCTTGCATGAGGTTCACTTAACAAGGTTGTGTCGGTTGTTTTTAACACTCCTTACACCCTGGTGTATGTGACTATCGGCAATTTTCTGGGGATATGCCTAGTTGGCATAAAACATACGTAAAATGAACAATATAACAGTTAGCGGACAAGATAATTATAAAAATAAATAACATTTGCTTAGGTGTTCGATATCTATCAATCCTCTCGACCAATATTCAATCTTTTGGAGAGAGATTCGTAGTGGAGAGGCAGACTCGAGGGTCATCGGTGGGTTGCATGCTGCAATGTTAATGCATGTTACAGGCAAGCGTCTACTATGGTTTTCCGCGAAGTAACACGTCACACAGTACAAGAATAAAAATACATTCAGTAATATAACATAATGTGGTATTTTTTTTCTTAAAAAAGCTATTGACAATTTAAATACTATTTGTTATATAAAAGACAGTTATTTGAGTTATTTATATGTTAAAATCTAGATATGGCTTAATATCTTTCTTTAAAGAGAAAAAAATAGAAAATGTTATTCGATTTTATCTATGCAACTAGTTAATTCATATACTAATCTGACTAATTATTTGGAAACAAAAATTATTATTATGCAGTAATAGCAAAGAATGATTGTCACTATCACATATAATTTTACTCAAACTACCATCATTGTATGAAAATCTCGCGGCATTTTTATGCTGTTTCGATAATTGCGTCTTCAGCCCCTTTCTAAACGTTTGTAACTATTAAGTTATAAACTTTCCTTGAGATTACTTCAATTCTAATAGTTCCTCATTTTTTGTTCGACTGATATTTCTTGCTTCACAATTATTTGAAAACTTACTTCTAATTATAATACAGATAGAGACTAGAGACCTATTTGATAATTATATAATTGTTCTCTGGTATAACCGAAATTATGTTTAAAAAAATTAAAATTTTGATTTATGTCAAATCATGAGTTTCAATGTTTCAATGTAAATGATCCTTTTCTAAAACTAAATAGAATCTTATATAAAAAGAGGGGGGAAGTCTGAGATAGGGTAAGCTCTTACATGGGGGAAGGGGGGATTAAAAATGGCCAAAATTGTCCTTCATAATAAATGACCCTAGTCTGTTAAGAGGAAACAAAATAAACCAAACTTTTCACAACTTATAATTATATTTCATAGGATTTACATTAGTTTACAAGAATTTTAAAAGAGACTAAGATAACAATGATTACAAATTGCAAGGAGGATCAAATAAACTGATAACAAAATAATGTGTTATCATATTGAGATTAGTATGGCCACATCAACCGTCCAAAGACATCTAGATTATGTTACCAACTTATATTGAAAGTAATATTAATATAAATAGTATCAGAGCAACTTATTACATCAAATGCCTTATTTTTACCACAACTTTATAATTTGAACAGCCCTATAATGAGTAACCTATAGAAATATAAAATATACAAAAACAAGCTGGCATAGAGTTATTACCTTCTATATACTCCACAACATACAAAATGTAATTTAAAAGATAAATTTTAATTTTACTTTAACAGGATTAAGTAGTATATTATAACACAAATTGATATATATATGTATATATAATAAATTTGAATTTTATTCAATGAAATGAAATGAGAAAATATAATGAACATCTTATAAACATGTGTGAACTTGAGAACTTTTGTAATATTTGTTTACATTTACCTGTTACCACTTAGAAATAAATATATTTTTAAAATCACTAACCAAATTTTACTGACCACTGTCTAAATGCAAGAATCACACAATGTTATAAACAAGTGAGTGCTGTGAGCCAGAAAAATTATAGTATACATGATATAATAGTTATGAGATGACATTATCAATGTATCATAAATTTATCATCTGTCTTTAACTTTCAGCTAAGACTTTATTTTTATTATGTAATTTGCCAAGGCAATAACATACCAGAAGCACGACTGCTACACCTATGGACCTAAACCGCATGTTGGTTTACATTTAACAGGCATTTCGTACCTCGGCAATAATCACTCACAAACTCTCGTATCTAGAGAACATGTTTATTAGCTATCTGCTAGGCCATGAAAATAGTCTTTCAGTATATAGTCTCTGGTTGGCAATTAGATAAATTATATAGCAAAAATTTAGAAAAAAATTGACAACTGACAACATTTAAAATGTTGTTTTTCTTTATATAAACCAAATTACTAGTATACAAGTTTTGTCTTTTTGTGATATATCTTAATATTTCTGTTGTTAAAATGAAATAAAATATCTTCATTCTATGAAGTAATATCAACAAAATTATTTCATTTATGCCATTTTTAAAACATAAGTATCCATTCAACACTTTAAAAAGATTTCAGCAACAAACTGGTTGACTTTATGGATTATAAGACATTGAAATGTGAAATCAAGTGATGCTTCTTGTTTTGTCCTTTAATATGATTCCATTATGATTTCTGTATTCAAATGACTGATCATACTATGGAACCTTAGTTTTAGATTTGGGGCATTTGGAAAATTTATGTGAACTCTGAATATTTGGACTTCCTGTATTTTTCTTTTATTTTGTTTTTATATATTAGAAAATTTTAAATGTCAAATGTAAGGAGCTTTTAATTGAATTTACGTATTCGCTATTATTAAGATACTATCAAACATTTATCAGTCTCAGGTGTCATTCATTTTTTTTTAATTTTCGTCATATTGACAAAAACTACATTTGCTAAATATAATCATTTAAAAGTCCAGGATATAATAATAAAAAATCACAAATCCGTATTAACGTGACTGAAAGCAAATCCTTATTGTCTCTTTGTGATAAAGTCACACTGACTGTCATAAAAAATATGGTTATATACATATATCACTGCTGAATACAGCAATATCATACTAGAACTGTCCACGTTGAAAGCCGAGTCCAACACCACGCATAGTGTGCGTGGTCGCGCGCGCTACCTCGTATTGAGCTTGCATCGCTTGGAACATCTCTTCTTGCTTCTTGATCGGGTCGACAGTTTTGTCCGGAGGTGGCGTCTGAAGAACACCTAAAAATAATGATTTGTTAACAAATTATTTTCAGTAGTATGAAGTAATGAGTATATCGTTTATTTATTTGAGAAAGAAAAGGGCCAAATTTTGAGCACCCGAAACAAATGTGCTTGCATGAAAAGATTGATGGATGTCAGTGAAGCAAAAAGCTTATGGAAACATTGTGGCAAGTGGAAACCTAGTCTATACCTACTCTTCTGGGAAATACGACATAACTTTATATAATATAATGATTATTTAAGTAACTTGCACTATTAGTAAAATAGAATTTCTTGGTATAAGGATAAGGAAATGACATTTAAAAATACACAATGTGGCCATATGATAGCAAACAAACTACCAGTACAAATAAGTCTTCAATCCTCATGTCACAGATAATCAATTGTCATGAAAAGAAACCAATATAATTTTTGTACTGGACACCGAGTGCCACTCAGAAATACATATGTGCCTATTCAGACATAGATCCTTTGTTTAATTTTATGTCTCGGCGTGCGCCGTATGCGACACATCTAAAACGACCTCTATGAAAAGAATGAATATTTGGATTCGACCTTTTTATTTCTATTTTCCCCGTTGTAAAAATATCTAAATTATAATGAAATCATTTCACAAATATATCTATTCTTCCACTTCATATTAATAACATGCACCGGATTTCGACGAGGATCTAAATTTATGCAAAACATTTGTAAATAAAAATAGTAAAAAAAAGTTTAACATTTGTTTTGAAATAAATTATGTGAATAATGGTACTAAATACTAATAATAAGGTAGATCTTAGGTATCAGTCAACCTACCACTCTCCTCATTGATCTAGGTCATTGATCAGAAAAAAAAATTAAATCATGGGGTGTGTGAAATTTTTCATAAACAATCAATTTCTCATACAATTATTAATTCTATTCATTCAGGTTACAATAAACCCCACATTTTAAGCCAAATAAAACCGTTTAATATAGATTATCTTTAGCAATATCATTCCAGAAGTATGTAAAAGAGCTTTACTCACTAGGCTCCTTGATGCCCATCAGCCTCATGAATTTGGAGACCTGCTTGCCGTCCGCGTCCTGGGCGAAGCGGGTGCCGCTCCACTTAGCAGCTTCAGCTTGGTCAGTTTTCCCCTTATTTGCCCATAACAGCTTACGTTTCTGCACCTTGGCAAAAGCAAAGTACTAATGAATCAATATTATTTGATGGAATAAAAAAGGTAAGTGTAAGAGATGAACACTATATCCATTTTCATTCCATTTTAGTTAAGATTCTACATTTAGGCTAAACAAGCAGACTTATATAATACCCATATTTAAAAATTAATATTTTAGATGATAAATAAGCATCCATGTATTACATTCAATACAGATAAAAGTTCCCTTATAATTAGTATCACATTTTGAAATATGAAATACTTACATGAAGGATGACTTTTTAAGACCACATGGTATTGAAGGCCTCATTGTTGCATGTAACAATCTTAGCTCTTAGCAAGCAACATTCAATGAGATTAATTTTATGAACGTGATTAAAATAATAACTCGAAGTAGGGAATTGTGGGCAATATTTAATTTGCTCCTTTAATCGAGTCTATATTTAGCTTTTGTCTTATAGCAAATATTTACAAAATTTAAGAAAATTTGTGCTAATATGTGAAATCAGGCCAACCAACACCCGACCTTCAATAAGCAAGAATCCTTCTTACCCAAATCAAATAATACTCAATTGATGACTATTGTAAAACTTACTCAATATTAAGGGTTCCGTACGTACGAATTAAAAAAGGTACCCCTATAGACATATGAGTATATGTCTGTACATCCATCTGTCACAGCTAATGTGCTCAGAGTCTACTGAACTAATTAAGTTGAAAAGATGATGCACAATTGACCCAAACCCAAGTAACCCAAACATTTTTGTCTATATGGATGAGTAATGTATACATAAATAAATGCATTTTTTATAGGGAGGTCACTTTTAGAAACAAATGAAAAATATAAAAAAAAAGTTTTGAAAGCTGTATATCAAATGAGACAGTTCATTGAAGTCTTTACATAATTTTATGTAGTAAATAATTTTGTATAAATACATAGTTTTATAGAATTTTAAAATAAAATTTTAGTTACTTATGAAAATTGAGTATTTCCCCTTTAGTCCCTAAACAATGGTACCTAAAATTTTGAAAAAAAAATACAAATAGTTCTCTACTTATAGATTACAGGAAACTTTATATGAAGTCTATCGTTTCAAATATTATGGTACATCTCTCAATATTATTTATACAAACTTACATTTACAGTTGTTTTAGTTACAATAAACAAATTGGGTAAGGTTACAAAATATAATACATATTTATATCAAACAAAACTTCTCCCTATAAATCTTATTATAAATTAATATAGCTTAAATTAAATGTCTATAAACAAAATGTAATTATACATAAATATGTAATAAATTTAAATAATGTAACTATACAGAAAAAATGTTACAAAGTGATATACCAAATCTTGAATTCTTTCAGTTTTTTCAGTCTAGGACACCAAAAAATTATTTAAAGAAATTTGAATAATTTCAAATACTCTGGTTTTATCTACATCCAAGTTCTTTACATGTATTTTCAATCAAAAACATATCTAGATTTTTTGGCAAAACAGACGCATATTTGAACACTAATTGGATAGGCATTGATATGAAAATTGTACTAGAAAATGACAAATGTAATAAAAGCAATTTAATACAAATAAAATAAAAAACTGTAGTCAATTACCTGATCCAATATTTTAGACGTGTTCACAGCACTCGGATTGTAATAGGAAGGCAGAGCGCCGCCGGAGGGAGTGTGCTCGCTGGCCGCCCGCCGCAGTTGCTGCGCGGTGGCCATTGAGCCATCAGGGGTCTTTATCTGGAGGCCTTTGTGAAAAATGCAAAAAAATATATAAATAAACAATGCTGTTATCATTATATGGCCAGAAAGCATTCGTATAATTTTTAAATAAGTTTTGATCATTTGTTTCAAGTTTCAACCATTGGAGGTCGACTATTAGATAAAGCCTCCCCCTCATGGATATCCATGAAATTTATGAGGTCATTATTTCGCCTTGCTGTCCTACACTGCAGTCCACATCATGATCTCCACTCGAGAACTATTCTTCTGCAGTAATTGGTTTTATGAACAATGTCATGTTAAAGCTTGTTGATTCCTAACTTCATATTGAACATTGAATTTTAATTCAACGTGCCTCGCAGTGGCGTTCAGCAGTGAAAATCAGTATTCTTTCTCATTTCTATGTGATCTAATATATTCTCTATTACATAGACAATTTATTTACAATTAATTGAAAAGGGAAATGTCTCACCCATTTTCTCCATAACTTCGAGTTTCTTATTGACTTTGTAGGATGACGGCCTGTATTCGCTTGAAGGCGGTGACGCTCGTTTTTCGCTTGTTCTAATACACAATAACATTATAAATGAAATATATTCCAGTTTAAATAAAATATAACATAAAGAAAATATAACTTTATTATAATAAAGATAATTTAATATTTATATTAAAAATATTCAATTAGATTAGGTTAGTACATTGAATTCAATTCAAATGATTGAATCAATAATAGAAATGCAACAGCTATGTGCTTGCGCATACCCGGTGAGGCAGTCGGGCGGCGGGAGCGCGGCGTGCGGGCGCGTCTCGCGACGCGGCGACCGCGACCGCCGGTCGTGTCTGTGTGAACTCGACCTAATATATAAACAAATAGTTTTCTAATGATCTAAGTAAATCAGTACACAATTAATGATTCATTACTCTGTGTACATTATTTTTTTTGGTAGAAACATCATGCTTTTTCACCATGCTTTCTTTATATAAAGAGTGAATGATTGTGTACTCATAAATCATCTTTTATGATACAGAACTAACGACTTTAGAAGCTAATAAATTGCAAAGTATACAGCTAAGAGAATATCACTCAAGACTGGCATATTTTTAAAATGTGGGAGAATAAAGTTTTATCACTCAATATACAAACTACCATAAATTGCTTTATATAATTACTTTATAAAATAGTATAGCAGTTTCTATAAGATACTTGCTTGCAAATTTTTTTTTAAATCATAAAAATGACAGTCAACTTTAAAATATAGATAGACTGACAGGCGTGGCGAAATAATAAGGGCTCTGCTTTTCGTCTTATGACTAAATAACCCTAACAAAAACTAGTATTAGTTGTATGATGGATCATAGTATGATCTGTATTAAAAGCGATATTAAATATGTTATAATAATTTATAGAAAGACCACCATAACAAGTCGCTAATTTAATATAGAAGTCTGTCACAACTGTCCTCTTCATATTTGAATTTTGTACAGGAAACTGGTAGATAGTTGGTTATAAAAAAGATCCCCCACTAAACACGAGGCCTCTACATTCTATATTGAGCCTTCACAAAGTGGTCTTAGTCGACCAAGCCTGCACATGGCGTACCTGGTGTCGTCGGAGCGTCGCGTCCTGTCTCTGTCGCGTTCGCGATCGCGGTCCCTTTCCCTGTCGCGATCGCGGCGTTCACGCTCTGAAAATCTATTCATCCAAAGAATAATAATTAATAATCAACTCACTGAAATAATAATGCAAAAAAAAATGTTTATGTAAAAAAGTTATTTTCATTGAAAAGTTTTTTTTATATTAAAAAGATATTATTAAATTGTTTTATTTAACAAAACTTTTTTTTTCATTTCTTCAAAATTTGTTGTCAAATTAAAAAGTTAAAAGAAACTTATGGCACCGCTACAAATGTAATAGACACAATTCTATCCCAGTGGTATTTTTATATTTAAACACAGCGTAAAGTACATCAGTGACAATTGAAATGTAGACTTGAGTTTAGGCTTTATTTACATACCTGGGAGAGGCAGCGTCGCGCGCGTCGGTAGACCGCAGCGCCGGGGCATCGCCGCCGAACGGTTTCAATTCCATCAGTGATGGCATCTGAGAAAATACATTGACATTCAAAACTGTTTTTTAAATGCAGCTAAATTATGCTTGCCAACTATCCTGTTTTCTAGAACATGTCTTAATTTTATAAGGACCTTGGATGAGTTTTAAGAAGTATCCCGATCTTAAAAAATCTCTTTATCAGGGTTCTGTAGAAAGTTTTTAGCGAATGAAATATTTTAGGTTCCATCAAAAACCACAAATGTGTTTGTAAGCTACAATTAAATTAATCTAATGTGTAAGAAGTCCGCGTCATATGTAACATATGCGGTTTTTAACATATTAAGTCTTTATAACAATAGCATAATAATAATATACATTATTTCCGTTTTGTGAACATCATGAACTATAACACTAAACCTACCAAGCGCGGTCAAATGACTGTTTTTGAAATTTCATTTAAAAATGTTTGTGTACAACGTTGCTGTATCACCATGTAACTTATTGACTTTTCCTGTAATATACATACAACTTTCTTTGTTGTTGACTTTATGAAAAAAAATTATAGCATGTCTAGTCTACCATGAACAGTTATTTGACTGTTTGAAAAATTCATGTTATTTACGACAATATTCTTCGGAAAGCGCACTCCACAATTACATTGTTTTACAAGTCTACAATGTAATTGTGGATCCACAGTGTCGACAAAAGCGCGATAAGAAGAAATGAATGTTCCTTGTACGACAGTACAGTGTAGCAATCCGAACAGAGAGCATCAAGTTTGCACAATGTATCAATGAAAATTATTACATAGTATAAGTGATTGTTTCGACAAAGTCAACAGAGCTAACAATATTTTATGGTATGATTTACATATGTTTTTTTATTTTATTTTTGGCCTCAATGTTTTAGCCCTGTTTCATATATATTTTTATATTTAAGATTTTATTTTATCATTTGTATATTCTTCCCCAAAAATGTCAAGACATTCGAGGAATATCTATTTATTAGAGAAAATAAATAATATCGAGGAGCTTTATTTGGAGGTTGATTAAAAAGTTTCCAATATTGATAATGATACAGCAGACAAAAATTTTCATTTCAATTGGGAGAAGAACTTGGGACTGAATATCAGAAGGAGAGACAGCTAAGCAAAGAACATTCATCAAATAGAATAATAAACACTGCTACAGATTCTTCTGTATGGAAATCTTGCCAAATAAGATATTGTAAAGTCAATAAGACTAACAAAATTTGTGTAAAATGTAAAGTGGTCATTTGACCGCTCATGGTAGGATTAGGTATATATGAAATGTCGGTAGGTTTAGTGTTAAGTGGAAAAGCAAGCAAAATATTCAGATAGTAGTGATGAATTTTTTTTGAAGCAGCTGGCTATGCACACAGCTTTAACACAAGAATAACCAACATTAAATACCAAGGGGAGACTACTATTTCAACATAAAAATAAAAAATCAAATTTTACCAAAGAAATTTTAACAAGTTGATGATATACAAATTGGTATGTTGCAATATTCTTTAGCTCTAAATTTGTTTTTAAAAATAATGTTGCACATTATCATGATCTTATTGAGAGGCACACTACTCAATGGAATATAATTAACTGTTGGACAATTTTTTCACTGTTTTAAAAATTATATTTTTCTTCTCTTTTACACTTTATTCGATAAAATTTTGTAAAATTAAAGAAATATCAATATATATTTGATTAGCAGCATTTCTTTTGTAAAGACTTTTTGGTGGTTCTTGAACATTAATATTTAATATGAAAATTAAAAGATAGTTTTATGCTACATAATTGAAAATACCTTGTTGGTGTCAGACGTTTTTTGGTCATCTGGTTTATCTCCTAGGAGACCTCGCTTTGATGAACTGCTTTCATGACGATCAGACCTGGTGATGGATAATTTAAAGTTAAAATGAAAACATACATTTCACATATGAATAAATTTAAAATGACATGATTCCTAAGAGCCGTGTAGTAATGTACTTTAATATAGAATTTAAACAATCTGATAATTTCACTTAAAATGAAAACGTCCCTCATCCTAGCTTTACAAACTAATTCAATATCTATATT
This sequence comes from Eumeta japonica, assembly GCA_005406025.1. Taxonomy (NCBI): domain Eukaryota; kingdom Metazoa; phylum Arthropoda; class Insecta; order Lepidoptera; family Psychidae; genus Eumeta; species Eumeta japonica. Next base: position 109,310 of record BGZK01001514.1, on the reverse strand, counting down.
ATCATTTTATATATATAAGAATCATAATAATTTTGCCAATTAACCAAATTCTTCCTATTACATATATGCTTACTAAACTTTACAAGTAATTTTAAGAAAATTAGTATTAGCATTTGAATATTTTTTCTATTTTTACAACTACAATCAGATTTGTTTTTAAATACACAACAGCTTCACTTAAGGCTTTAATCCTTACTCACCTCTGGCGGTCGTCACGTCGCGAATCCCGGCGGTCGTGGTCGCGGTCCCGTGGCCGCGGCGAGCCGCGACGTCGCCCGTTAGAGTGCCGATCGCGGTCCCGGTCTCTGTCACGATCGCGGTCATTGTGACGAGCTGGAAGTAAAGGAGTAATTTTAACAGGATTATTTTCCACATTCCCTGGTTGCACAACGCGTTCGTGCCCATATTTGAATGAAAAAAAAAGGTATATCGCCTTTCTTTCAAAAATTTTAAATGCGGCAGTTATTTCTACTGAATTCCAATTCTCCGCTATACTGTCCTTTTCTCAATGCATGCCAGTACGGCAAGAGGAAAAACTCTCGCTGACTGAATAGGCGGGTGTGCGGTGTCGATGGAGAAGTATGGCAAGAAAGGAAGTTTGCGGCGCAGAAGGACACTTGTGGTGCCATATTGTATTTGTATTTGAAATTAGATCACATGTGAAAACGGTTTAAATATGGATGTAAACTTATTGTAAACATTTTTGTTCAAATTATTAACAATTCTAACTAAAATACCACCAAAATATTTATTTTATCCATGCATTTTAACTTGATAATAAGCATGTCTTATGATTAAAGATCGAGCTCAGTCCAAACCCTTTATGGAATATCTTACAACATTCTATGAAATTCAATCAAAAACTTGACCAAATAAATTCTTGGCTTCAAACACAATTCTCAAACTTGGAACATATATATAATATAGGATTGTAAAATGTATGTATAGTACTAATGTATTAGGTCAGGGTAAATTTTTTTCATATTTTATAAATAAAAATTTTCAGTAATCTTTTTTTTGTTGTATTGTTTGTATGTGGCTAATTTTGATACCATTAAATACATGAAATAAGAAAAAATAAAAGTAAAAACGGTTTCCCGCCATTTTTCTATTGTTTTTCTGTTAACCAAAATGAGTGAATCTAATATAGAAACTTGATATATTTTGAATTTTTATTACAAAAAAAAAAAAAAGAAAAATGGACACAACTCATGAATAAAATTTATGACGTTTATAGACCTAATGCAGTGTAGATAAGAGTAGCACAAAATTGGTTCAATTGTTTTCAGTTCGGCACTTTGGATGTCAAAAGTTAACTTCACTCTGGTCAAAAAGTAGATGACATTTTATAAAAAGTGAGAGTGAGATCAGCATATTAATTCTTATCACTTAACTGAAGTGCTGGGAATTGACTACAAAACAGTTTTAACCCATTTGAAAAATGTGGGATATATAAAAAAAGCTTGATACTTGGGTCCCACAAGAACACAGAAAGAAATATAATGAATCGTTTCATTTGCAATTCTCTATTAAAACGTAATGAAACCAAACTGTTTCTAAAAATATTGATCACGGGTTATGAAAAAGAGATTACCAACACTAAAACCTACAAAAATCATGGTCAAAAGGTAAGCAAGCTAGAGAGATTATATTAAAACCTGGATAACTTCAACAAATTGATGCTACATATATAGTGGAATTGGAAGAGCATCATTCATTACCGCTTTTACCGCCAGGCAAAACTATCAATTGGGATTTCTACTATCAACAGTTGATGAAACTTAAACAAGAAATAAAAAAAACACCCGGAATAGGTCAACAGTAAGGGTTTGAGTTTTCCACCAAAACGTCAGACCAAATACATTTTTAGACACTCAACAAATATTGAAAGAATTTGGTTGAGCAGTGTTAATGTATTCACCATCCTGACCTTGCAATCTCAGAATTTTACCTGTTTTGGTCTTTTCAGAATTCTTTAGGTAGTGTTAGGTTAACATCAAGAAATGACAGTCAAAAATACTAGTTGCAGTGTTTTGATCAGAAATCCCAAAACTCTCTACAGCAATGGGATTATATCACTTCCTACAAAATGACAACAAATTGTGGAACAAAATGGCATTTTTATAACATAATTAAATGTAAATTAAATATGATGAAACAATATCTTGAATTTATATATAAAATATGAAAAAACTTTTTTCTCAACCTAATATATTACTATGGCCGCTATAACAAATAAAAATAAAATAAAGTTAAAAATTAAAAGATGTCCCCCATACCAGAAACATGTTTTTGTATGATATTAATTTGTGTTATAGGTTTCCATTAATTATAAAAAAAATATACTGTTAAATATTATATGGGGGTATGGAACCCTTTGCATGTGACTCCGACTGGCACTTGGCCGGTTTCATTAATCTTTCCTGTATTAATCGATGCTCACATTCAGTGGAGGACTTGCGGTCATGTCGACGCGGCGGCTCGGCCGGCGGCAACTCCGGCTCCGAATCGGCTGCCTGAGAGTCCTGCGACAAAATACATCACTACCTATTTGCAAGCCCCTAATAACTGACTACGCCTATCATTCCTGTAATGATGTTGTAAATATCAGTTTTTTTACTTGATGATATAATTTTGTTTGTTTACAGAAACTAAAAGATTTGAGAAATTAATTATACTTTTACAGACAATAGTATTTGTTCATGAATTTACCGAGGTTCTAAGAAATAAATTTTCAATCACAACTCCAGTGTTTGTCAATGAAAGCATCCGTTTGACAAAAACGAGTTTTGATATTTAATTGAATATATTAAGATAAAATTGGTTCATTATTTGTCATAAATAATGATAATCTATGTAATATTTTCAAATTAATGATAGTGTTGTTTAAAATTCACAATATATGCAATGTTGACAAACATTTTAAAACTGGACATCATGACAACTAACTCCAAATGTAATTAAGATTACAAATTTCAAATTATCTTGTACATCATATGATGTGTAAGGATTTTTCATAACACAACAATATTGTTATAATGAATTTATAGGCAAATCTTTATGTGGCCAATAAATTATAAAATGTTTCTGTGAATACTTGCATAATGGGATAGCTTAAACCTGAAAACAAATATACTTGTTAAAGTTGTGTTCTGAAAGAGGGCCAGCAATTAAGTGTGAGGTGATAAATTGGCACATGTGAGTAATTTGATTCGAGTATTGAATGCAAATCTAACAAATGATGTTCAAATTTTATAATAAAGCCAAAGTGCTTTTGATGTAAAATCACCTATGTATAATATGTCAATCTTGGCTAAGGAAAATATACTAATCTCGATCACCCAGAATGCTGATCTGCATTTGAATTAATTTTTTCAATTACAATTGTTAGCAAAAGGTAGTCTACACAAGACACTTTTGAATTTAGTTGCTCAATGAAGTTTTGAGTGACTCTTTGTTGTTGGATTGTGATATTACGTTATTATGTATGTTTACCACAAATGATTATGACGTGATAACATGATTACTCTTGGTCATCGATTTAGAATTCGAAAATTAAGAAGGATATTTATAAAATAATAGGCCTAGAGGACTTTATTGTTTATTCTCATTCTTGAATTCCGAGTAGGTAATGAATTCATTTCAAACTCAATAGAATCAAATACTATATCTTGAGTTGATTTTCAATCAGCGATTCAAAATATTTAGTTTCATTTCCACATGTCTCAACACTACTAAGTTTTCATTGAGCTACTATCAGAAATTTCTATATATAACGAGATTTCTTTGACAAAATTGTTACATAAAACGAAAGGTAATTATAAATTGGTTTTTGTAATAGAGCATTACATGATTTTAGAATCTAAACATAAAACAGTGTTCATCAATTTAAAATCAAACTTTAAATTTTAAAAATATCAATTATTAAATAGAGAAAATATTAATTGAATCTAATCTGTTCATAAAATAAAAAAAAACTTCCAGCATTTGGCAACTGAAGAATATTTATAACAGATAATTTTCAAAATATTCATTCAATTACTTAAATTGGCAAAACAAAATTGCTATGTAAATAGATAAATTGCAAAAATGAATACACCTACATTTTTGCATGTACATATCCCAACAAATCTCAGTATGACATGTCAGACCACATAGTGATTCACTTACATTTTTCTAAAAAACAGTTTCATATATTTCTATGAATAAATTACGTTATAAATCATGTTACAGCATGTCCTTTTTGGTTGAGGTTCCTCTCAACAACATACTTTACTGCGTGATTTAGTAATCAACTACAATACATTGAGATAGTGATTATATTAAATAGACATTATAAATATAAAACAATAATGAGTATATTCAGACCATTTGATGAAAACTGAAATAAAAAACCAATAAAATTATTACATATACCAATATAAGTTTAAGGATTTGTGGATTTGCACAAAATCACAGACCTAAATGAAACTTTCATTATGACTTATCTTTCAGATAGATCATTAAGTATAATCTTAATAGATACCTGTATTCAAATACTTATATGTTTATTTAATTTTAATATTGCTTTGCATTCCAATGCTTCTTTCTTATAAAGTGATGAATTTGAGCTGCCTATACATCAAGATTTCTTTGATGTTTCCTAGATTTTATAAGGTCTCGCCTAGTTTCCAAAGTGGTATGCAGCAATCACATATTGCCAAATGGTACAATTTTTACCTATCTTACATTGGTGACATCCATCAAATATTTTAAGTGACTTTGTCAGTTTTGGGTGCTTATGTGCAGATTGCTTGGTTATCGGCATACAGGCACTTTACAGGTAGCCCACCCATTCTTAGTCCACATCCGAATTCTATCAAGTTATGTCGACAATTAGCCCTAAATAAGTTTAATAGACACTTTCGCACTACACATTCCTGACTCCACAACTCTACAGATCTCAAATGAGCCACTGTTTGCCCGGATTATTCTAATGCAGGCACTGGAACCTTATATAGAAATGTAATGCGCTAATTCAGTCCGCTATTGAATTGTTAGGTCACTGCTCAGTAGCATACAATGTAATATATGGATACATAAGGCCTTCCATAAATCATTTTCAATTTACATTATTTTTTTCAATCTCAGTAATTTTTTTTCATAAAAGAATGTACTTTGAACTTCTTTCAGAGATATTTGCAGTCTAGAATTTAACTGACAGAAATTGTATTAGTTTTACATATTGTGTAAATATAATAGCAAAAAATTACATTATGAAGTTGTAGTAGTTTTAAAAAATATTTTTCATATGATTTCAATGGACTTCATTACCAATTACACAAATGGAAATCATCCAGCTGCCAGAAATGATACTGAACTGCAAGAAACTACCATTTTATAATTCTCACTGAGACTTCAAGAAATTTACAATCATGGGATAAAATAACCTTTTAATAGTACATAAGATCTAATTACTTCATAAACAGCTCAGTGAGAATGAAATTTTCGGGATAGAAAAGTTAACCTGCAATGAGATTACTACACTAAAAACTATACTGTAAAAGAAATTAAAAAGAGCAAAACACTGAGTAATATAAAAATAAATTATAACATTGAAATTTTACCATAACACCCTTTTTTTCATTTACTCAATCTAAAGTAGCAAGTGATGTCAAAGATAAGACTTCACAATGTTAAATAACATACTACACTGTATTTATGAGTATAAAAATATTCATTAACTGTCATCCTTTCCCTCATTGCATGCTTTTAGTAAATTATAAATTATGCACATAAATATAATTTATATATATATATCAAACTTGTGACTGAAAAAATTGGTAATAGAAATTTATACAAAAATTTGATATACAGCAGCTTCAAATCATTAGTTACAAAGTTAGTAAACAATAACAATTTAAAATTATAAATTAGACAATACAATTTACTCTCAAATTCAAAGATATTGATTAAATAATTCTCTTATCCAATAGAATATGTACTGAAAAATGGAATTAGTAACTTCATTTAACTTTAATATATATAATGATAGATTTTCCATAATAAACTTAACAATTCCAATTGAGCAAACAGGTTATTTATAATCTGTGTAAACACTAATGTTCATATCAAATTAAAAAGTTGTGAAACTTCATGACTTCCACTTGTGTATGTTGTACTTACGTGTGACAATCGGTTGCAATGATTTCAGATGACATCGTTGCGAAGTCCAAGGATGTGAAGACTATCTCACTCAAGGGCCGAACTCGAGGGGGGGATTTGACTTTTGTTTTGTGTCAATTTAAAAATGGGTAACATATAAAATAATAAAAGTGTTAATATCATCGTTGAAAATTCAAACGAAGTTGGGAATATTATTTAATAAAATTGATATGTTAGACACATTGTGGTTTTCCATTAAAAGTAATATATTTAGACAACGTTTATATCAAATGACAATATACAATGTTACGAAATATGGCTTATAAGGGGTTTGAACATATTACCATCTAATTTTATCAATTGTTTCTTTTTAAGTTTGCAATAATCTCAAACTAATAGAAACAAAATTACCTCACTCAATTCCATATTGACGTCATCGTAATTTGTGTCGTCGTCGCGGCGGCGGCTTCCGAAGCCACCTTGGGCGCCCTAAAACCACAATCTAGTTTCACGGAAAGAACTCATTAATAAATATACTTTCAATACATATTTGATATACAGTAACATAAATAATAATTAAAAGTAATCGTTCAGGGACAGAAGTCTGTAGTATTAAATCTAAATATTTATTACATTTCTTTTTATTGGTTACGTGTATTAATTTCGCTCGGTATTATGAGAATGTATAATGCTATAGAGATGAAATTAAATACTAGTGTTTTATGAATTTATCCACTCACCAGTATTTGTCCGACGGAACGTTCAGTGTCATTATCATCATCGCTGCCGTATCCGACCAAAGACTCCATATTTAAGATGAATTAAAAACGTAAAATTTGAAAATTATTGTTGTAACACACAATCGATATAGAAAAAATTTATAGTTCTAGAAACTACAATTTAAAACTCTTACATTCATTAATTTAGCGTATTTACGCACTAGAATCAAAATGGCTCCCCAAAAGTATAAGCTCATAGTATTGCCAAATAAAAATAAATATGTTGCTATTAATATATTATGTAATTAGATATATAACCAATAAGACAACTGTCTAAGTAAAAATTAACAATCAAATAAAATAACAACAATTTTTGGCACAAAAACGTACTTCAAAAAAAGACACCAAATTAGTTATGAATTAATAAAAATTAGATTACACTAAAAATAAATTAGAAACGATTAAAAGAGAAATTATTCGTGAAATAAATAATTTTGTACGAATTGTATTAAATTAATAATAATTATTGGAAAAAAATATTTACACAAGCTATCACAACCAAACTCAGAATCATTAAATAAAGTCTAAATAATTTGAACTCTATAAATGTTTTGGATTAAATTGTACTTACGTAAAAATAATTTCATGCTTTATAATACAGTAGTTTTATATTCATAATCATCATTTTAATTTTTTTTCTAATGTCTTAATTATAGCAGCTTCTGTAGTTCAAAAAAATAGAATTATTAGTACCTTAAAGCTATGGTTTATTAACATTTGGAGTAGGACAAGACAGGTAGTTTAAGAAACCAAGATAGCAATATATTTATTTATTGAAATAAAAATATCATCAATGAGACATATAAAAATTACAAAACGGAAAAATTTCTAAAAAGAAATAGTTTTAAAGTTAGAACTTATTATAAAAAAAAAACAGTTGTAAAGGTCATAATGTTTTTTTTTTAATTTTATTTAATTTACCGTCAATATCGCTTAATAAAACAAAATCATAACGAAACTCTTACGTTCCCACCATTGTTGTCATAATTCTTCAATTCAAATTACTCATTTTCTTTCTTTAAAATCTAATTCCAAAAAAAACTTGGAACCAAATGAGCAGCCCACAATCTTAAAAAAAATTAATTCTCTTGTTAAACATGTGACTTGTATTAATATTATAAATAAGAACAAATTGCTTTTTATCATTTGTCCAGTGAATATAATTATTTGTTATAGGTAATAATAATTAATAACTGAAATAGGTTGCCAGACAGTGAGACATACCGCGTGCACATTAAATAGAAAACTTTAATAAAATAATGTTCTGGATGGGCGCCATTGAATTATTACGTAAGACTATTTTCTTTTGAACCCCTCCACCCTATTATGTATAAGAAAAAATAAGTATGGTCGACCCCCTCCCCCCTGTTTAACGTTTATTACGTACGAATCTAAAGGAAAAAATGAATACACGTATGGATTGTTTTAATGTAAATTTTTCAAATTAGCAATTTTTAGAATTGTTTATTTGTACTTACAAAGGTACTAATAATTTTTATTTTTAGGTAATAATAAACATTGGTTTTAATCATTCTTCTTTACCTACATAAGATTTTCGGTCCAGGGGATCAAAACCCACTCGGAAAGTGGATTTGCCACTAGAACATCTCTAATAATGGGTGTTGCTTCTAGTTGGTTATTCAGAATTGTAACGTCGTAGATGTCCACCCATTCCACATCTGCCCGATGCAGCCCAAAACTTCTTTGCCTCGCCTCGCCAAATATATGGGTAAAGCTTTTCCTTTTTCAGTATTTGAAATATGGCCATGAAGTTTTTTGTGAAGTTGCGCTGCCTTTTTCGACGCGAAATATTTAAATCATATTAAACAAATTATTTCTATGAGCGCATCTTGTATTGATGGACAGTAAAAATCGTAAAAAACAGTCTTGAATGGGGCCTCAACTTCCATGTTTAATGATTGTTGCACAAAGATGAAAAGTGATCGGATACTTTAACATACTCTGGTGAGGGTAATATGAGCTCACTTAAAGGTGAGGTAGACTATGGTTCACTTTTTAACGAGTATGGAGGATGAAAAAACCCTTGTGGAAAGATTTTATGACCATCGCTCCTTATATCACCATAGCATTCCCTATTAGTACATTTTATAATTTGTAAAAAGTATTGCGACTCTTTCACATGTCTTGTATATCAATGTTGATCATTTAATACATCTGTAATTTCTTCAACGTCTTCATTGTTTGGAGGTAAATATTCTGGCTACTACCGGTTCATTATCTAAAATAATTGAACTCCAAATCTCTGATAAAATTTTATCGGCCTAAGTAAAGTTTTTCAGCTCTAAATCAGAACTGGTAGTTTTTCTGCTTGCATCGAGAAGATTGCCGAAGGTGTCATGCGGTAGCACCAGACTAGACAATGGAAGACTCAACGGTGCCATACGTCGCTCAACCCTGTTGAATGCACTTCTACCAGGTGTATTTGTTGCTATAAAAACGGCATCTAAGTTAAGTTCCTTAATTTTTTTTTATTGCGCTTGCAATAACTTTTGGATACCTAGGATTTTCACCAGGGCCTCCATCGACTGAAAGTATAACCACTGGTTTTGAGACAAAATCTGCGAACTCTGGAAGTTGTAAAATACGATTGAAGTCGGAATAGTGGGTTTTTGCAGGAGACAACGAGTGTTTTCCAGATCTGATTGCAATATATGTAAAGCCACTGTAAGTAACAGCATCAGGTCTATCCATTCCTCCTTTTTTTCTATCTGCATTGCGGCATAAGCAGACGGTATTAATTTATGGCGCTCTGCAATCGCACAATCGTGATCTGGAAGACGGATACCATACGCCATATTCATTATTGTTGGTGACTGTTTATGAGCAGCCGTCATTCCAATGGGTACCCTTGCTTTGTCATCCTGTGAAAAACAGAATCAATTTTAGTTCAAAATATTATTTTATGAATCAAATTTAGGTTGGTGAGCAAAAAGCACCTGTGATATGAAGAAAACCTGATTTGGACCAAACATAGATGCAAGACTCTCTAGATATCTAATAGTTGCTGTACAAAAATGTTGATCGACATGAGATTTATGTAGATATGTTGTCGCTCTAACTAATTTCACGGTAGCCGTTTTAACATGTCTTTTGCCTTCATTTGTTCGTGAATCGCGGGGTAGCAAACGAAGATAGGTGGCACTTCGAGATAATTAAAATCCTTTCTTAAAAAGAGTTTGATGTAGATCAGTAGGAGCGCGACATAAACAAATCATCTGTGACCTTCTCCTCTCATCGGTTTGATTTCCAAACATAGTTATATTAGTAATAGCGTTAATAATTTGGGATTCATCTTCTTCGAGTCTTGGACGGCCAGGACGGTCTGCAAACCGTATCTGGAAATTTAATTCATTTTAGCAACATTTGGCATGTTGATCAAATAAATAGTTTAATACGTGTATAATCCGATAATTACTTTTTTGGTTACATCTGGATGCTCTTCACAAATCTTGGTCAGCAAAGCTTTTCGCTTTTTCCTATATTTGGATTGGGACTCACCATTTCAATTTTGCGAAATCAGTTTTTCTTCTCCATTTTTAAATAAGATTTAAATGTTTTATCTTTTTATTTAATGCACTGTCACGGGCGGTGAGCTCAGCGTTTAACTGTAAATCAAGACAAGTGATTTGTTTTTCAGTATTCGACTGTGCTGGCGTGATGTGTTTAGGCTTTAATATGTTATTAATCTGGTCGTCGTCTTCAGATTCAGCTTTACGTTCAAGTTTTTCGACTTCTGAAGGATTTGATTGCTGGGTTGTAGATAGGGACTTAGAAATACTTATCTTAACAAAAAACTTCATTAAGTTAACTCTTTTTTTCGCATATTCTTCATTTAGGCTTCTTATTTTGTCCAATATTTGGTTTTGGAAACTTTTAACACCTTTACCGTGATTCGCCTTTGCAGCTTTCCAAAACATATTACTAACTTCTTGGATTTTTTTTCCGAAACGTCCCGAATTCGAATAACATTTTTGTATGCATCAAATAACCTTTTATATAAATCGGACTTTGACAAGAAAGCAATAATTATAACACAATAAAGACTTTGCAATTGACGTACATCAATAAAAGAAACTATTCACACACTTCAATAATTCCATTACTATCTAACTACAATATTAAAATCATCAACGCAATAACGACTGTTGTTTACGCAAACAAGTGACTAGTCCACAAGCGGGGAATTTCTGGTAGGCGCAGTGCGGTTGGCGATTTGAGGGTCCGATGCCATGGAAATAAAAATCGTTTACCATTTACGCATCCGAGCGAACCTCGGCACTCGCGCGGTTGCCCGTGTTTTTTCCAAGAATACTTTTTAACTTTGCACATTTTTGTGATCTTACGTAAGAACTATCAAGCCTCCCTCCCACCACCTTGTAAGAAAAAATAAGACATGATCAATCCCCCTCCACCCGAAATCGTCATACGTAATGAATGAATGGCGCCATATGCAAAAAACATACAAATATTGTATACGCATATACATGTATATAAATAGGTGTGTGAATGTTCCCTATGGACTCTAAAAACGCCTGGATCCAAAACAAAGCAAATTAAAGACTTCTTACAGATTATCTTTTAATTCATAAGTAAAGAACTATTTTCTGTATTTTTTTTTTAATTGCAGTTATAGCAATTTAGCAAATAATCACCTAGTACAATTTACAAAACATTTTGTAATATTCTAATTTGCCAGGTTCACCCTTTTATATGTGTAAAAATGCTAACAGTAGACTCAAAACAAAGTGGCTATAAATAGACGGACAGACAGACACGAGTGATCTTATAAGGATTCTTTTTTTTTTTCATTTGGATGTTCGCAGCTCGAAAAATAATTCAATCTCAATAGAATAGAGGCCCGTGGTAAACATTACCCTGTGAAGTGACCTACCGTGAATTAACTTTAGAAGGCTGCTACTATATCGTACATTTTTTATGGAACACATAGATGTCTGTTGAAAATTATTTACTTCTGAAAAGAATGACTTTCTTTGAATGAAAAAAGTATTTATTATTTATCAAAATAACGAGTTTTATTGTACGTACTCTTTTTTGCAATATAATTCTTAAATAACATGGATATTATTAATGAAAAATACTAATAAATACAACATTTTGTATTTATTTGTACTTTGGAAAAGTACAGATCTGATTTTCACATAATGTTGAAGTTTTCGCTTGCCTGCAACATGTATTAACATGCAGCATGCAACCCACCGCTGACCCTCGAATCTGCGGTGGGTTGCATGCTGCATGTTAATACATGTTGCTGGCAAGCGTCTACTATGGATTTCCGCGAATTAACACCTCATACAATACAATGTTGAAGTTTTCCTTGTACTTCGTCATCAGTTCTAGTTCACTACATGCATTAGGATGTGCGTAAGTTAGACGCTTGCCTGCGACATGCAGTTATATTTAGTACGTAACTGACCACTGACCCTCGAATCTGTTTGTGTGCTGCAAATCCTCATCCACCGAATTGAATATTGAATCGAGAAGATTGATAGATATTGATCAACTAAGCAAATGTTAGTTTACTATTTATTTTAACCGCCAATTAATTAGTTACAATTTCTACATAAGTTTCATACCAATTAGGAACATATTCAGGAACATACAGGCAGTCATGTCCACTAGGGTGCCAGTAGTGTAAAAACTACCAACAGATGCGCTCCCAACCACCTCGCTTACATGGCGTGCTTAAGGGAATCAAAAATAAAGTTTTCAGAAAAAAATTATTCTGAAATAACATTTAGACTACTCTACTGATCAATATGAAAATTTAATTAGTTCTTTTTCTCAAATAGTTGCATACACTGCAATGAATTGCGTAAAAATCGGTAAATTTTGTTCAAGAGATATAGTTGGAGAAAATTTTTTAAAAAGTATATTTTTACTATATTTTGTAAATTACTCTATCAATAACTTCCAAATTCTGTTGAGTTGTATTCCTTAAAAACAATGTTGATTACCAGTTCGATCGCCCGCCCCGAACGGACGCTACCGCGCGCCCGCTCCCAGCGCTCTAACTAAGCTATTCGCTTTTTATGCAGATCGCCGCCCGCGACCCTCCCGGCCCTGCCGATCGAGAGTCCGCGGCGCCGCCGCCACCCCACAACTAATAATTTATTATTTCAGGTTTTAACACGCGAAATTTTTGAAAGCTTTTAACTAAGCTTTCACAAATAAACGACATTTTCGAAAACCCTTAAGGTCAAATCGCTGGCTACCTAACGGTGTCAACGAGGCGATTTGCAGCGAGCCTGGCGCTGGCCTTTCCCCTTCAGGGAACGGCAAACCCGGACGGACCTGGGACCACCGGCCTTGGAGGTGCTCCTCGCCGATACCAGGTGTCGCCCGCCCACCCTCCATAATCCCTCACTCCATCCTCCGTACCCCGCTTGCTGGGTCTATAGCAGACCTAGCTCGGATACGGAGTAGAACCGCTAGGTCAAAACCCCGCGCCCTTATTTCGAATTTAAAAACCTCAATATTAAAAAAGACTTACTAGACGACATACCGCGCAAACATAGCTGAGCATCCCATTGTGTGTTCGCATACCTGCCCGTCGAGCTCCGAGAATTCGGCCGGCCGACCCGCGTCGTCTATTGTTCGCCCCGACGAACAATAGACGGCTAATTAGACACCTGCGTAACAACCGGCAACTGTACGATCAAACGCACACGGTATCACTCAAGTATATATACCGTTAGCATTAATACACCTGTATTAACGCTATACAACGCAAAACATAAATAATAATATATTGAATTTAAAATTAGCCTACCATGGACCAAGATTCCCCTGCTCCTGGGGCGGGAGGGTCTGGCCCCAAAACTCCCAGCACGTTAGAATTCATACAACAGGTCCTAACCAAAGCGCTGTCCGATATAGGATACGAAGCGCCTCAGGACGTAGTAAAAACTAATCGCGAGTGACCCCGTCTCGAGCCGCGCCTCGAGCCGCGCAACATCACCAATGAAGACGAATAAAATAAACGCCAGGCGAGCTCATCGTCCGACGAAGGAGCGACGTGCTCCGACAGCACAGTCGTCGGTTCGGACAGCGAGTCCGAAAACAGTAACACCTCATTTACCCTTGTAGAGGGTAAAATAAACGACGCTAAAGCGCTAAAAAAGCGAAGGTGGCTCGCGACCAGCCGAGATGGACATAGACCCATCATCGGCGCCCACATCCCGTGCAAACGATGCAAAGCCCTCCCCGCTGCGGTCCAACAGACTCAGACTACGAGTACCGCCTCGGTTGAGTCAACCCGAAATCCAGTCTCCGCTTCCACGCAGGCGGTGACCGCCAAAACCCTCTGGACGGGTGCCAAGCCCACCGCACCTCCTAGGCCTAAACTGCCTCCACCCATTTTTTGCGCAAAGGCGCTAACTTCCTCAAATATCCGCAGACTGCACCCGTCTGCGGATAAACTATAAAGCCGTCCGCACCGCCGACGACGGCATTAAAATTCACTGCCCAGACGTTGAGACTTTCCGCAGTCTCAATAAATATCTCGTGGACTTCAAAGTCCAATTTCACACGTACGCCCTCGAGGAGGAGCGTAAACTAAAGCCGTTATCCGCGGCATTCCTACCGACTTCCCGGTAGACGAAATCCAAGCCGACCTCTGCGGCCAGGGCTTCCCTGCACTCGGTGCACAGACTTTGCCCAGAGACGGCTCACCATATGGCTAGTTCTCGCCGTCCTTCCCAGGACCGAGGAAGCCAAGAATATATTCAATAATCTGAACATGGTGTGGCCTCTCGGGTATCCGAGTAGAGGCCCCACAGAAAGAGGTCAGGGCAGTGCCACCGCTGCCAGTTGTACGGCCACGCGGCCGCCAGCTGTCATGCGGACCCGCGCTGCGTGAAATGTTTGGTCCCACATTGGACCAGAGAGTGCCCGCGTACTCGTGAGTCAGGAGAGAAACCCTCCTGCGTGAATTGTCTCCAGCAGCATACGGCCAACTAGGGGATGTCCGAAAGCCCCTAAATTTATTTCTTATAATAGGCTAATCCCAATAGGCCTAAAAGTAGGCCCGTAGCTCCACCTCGGGATATAATTAACTTCCCCGATCTTGCGGGAAACAAACCAACCCCGGCTGCCGCCTCTCGCCCGTCTCCAACCCGTGGGGTAAACCAAAGCCCACGCTGCCACCGAGGGCCGCTCCGGGACCGTCTGGAGAAGCTGTCCGCCGCGAGCCACCCGTGTCGCTCCCCTTCCGCGACCGCGGGCACCACATCGTTTGGAGACGACATCCAAACGGTGATGTCCATCCTTCGCGCCGTTAAGAGCTCAGAGATTTCGGAATTCGCCCGAGATTTCCGAGCGTGCAGTAACGTCGAAGAGAAACTCATGGTTCTCGTCAGATACCATCACCTGATGGTTAAATTAGAGTCTATATAAATGTCTGCACCCGGGTGTAGTAGCTTTCCTCCCTCAGTTGGGCGCCTCAAACCAAAAAACATTAGATTATTATCATTTAACGCTTGCGGTCTAACTTCGAACGTTTTAGAGTTAAAAAATGTATGTCGGAGAACAGCATCGATATCGCTCTCGTACAGAAACATATCTTAAACCGAATAGGCCTAAAGCCTGCAGCATCGCAGGCTATGTCCAACTACGAACGGACAGGACATACAGTAGTAAGGGGGTACCGCTCTGTACTACAGACGCTCCCTACATTGCGGCCTATTAATATTCCTCCACTTACAAATATGGAAGCCACGGGTTGTAGACTCGCTATGACGGGCCATAGTACACTCGTCATAGTCTCGGTCTATCTCCCGTCTCCAAAACGGTTGCTCCGGCGCGACCTAAGAGCCCTCTTTGCCTTAGGGGATGCCGTCATCCTCTTCGGTGATTTCAATTGTAAAACATAAGATGGGGCTGCCCATCTAACAATTATAACGGAATTAAACTCGACGAACTCGAGGACAGACTAGACTTCGGAATCATCGCGCCCTCTACGTCGACATGTTTTCCCATGTCGTCACACAGACCCTCGACGATAGATATCGCACTCACTAAAGGAGTTGCACTTAATTTCAATAGTATTGAGACAATACACGGTCTCACGTCTGACCACCGACCGGTTATATTAAAATGGGACCTCCCGACGGCGGGAGGCCTATTTCCGCAAAATTACTAATTGGAAAGAGTGTCGACCGCGCTTGAGAAAATCGACACTCCAAACCTCAATAGCATTCCCAATGACATCGCGTCTACAGACGAGATTGACCTTGCCATAGGTGCTCTTACCAACCACGTCAGGACGGTGGTCGAGGAGAGCGAGCGGGAGGTTCCGGCATCCTCGGATCGCCGGAAGTTTCCGCCCGATATTCTCGAATTGATAAGAGCAAAAACGCAGCTTTGCGCCGCGCGAGCATATCCCACTCCCGAGTACAGATCCAGAGCGCGAGCTCTCGCAGTGAAAGCTCGCGTTCGGGAATCCGAAATGAGAGTTGGAGCGACCTCATGGAGGAAATCAAACCATCCCACAAAGCGTTTTGGGCAGTTACCAAAGCGCTCAAAACCGAGGATATACCCTATACCCCACTCAAAAACCTGATAATTCAGAGGCCATAGACGATGCGGAGATAGCAGAGTGCCTTGCAGACTCTATAGAGACTCAATGCTCTCACGCTTCCCCTCCGCACGACATCGCTCATATCAGTCGCATCGAGGAAGAGGTTCTCCAAAAAACTTCCCTCGAACCCAAAGACGATCTGGCTCCCGTCTCACTCAGCGAAGTCCAAACGCTAGTGAAATCACTTAATACCAGAAAGGCACCGGGCCTCGATGGTATTAGTAATAAAACAATCAAATGCTTTTCTATACCGTTGTTAAGCTTACTGGTCGCGATTTTTAACGCGTGCATAAAAATTGCTATTTTCCTCCTGCCTGGAAGGAGGCGGAGGTTATAGGCATCCACAAGCCAGGGAAACCACGCGACCTCCTGCCAGCTACAGACCGATCAGCCTCCTGAGCGGTCTGGGCAAACTATTCGAAAAATTCTCAAAACTCGCCTTAGCGATCACCTCCTAGGGAAAGGCCTTATCATAGATGAACAGTTCGGCTTTCGCCCAGCCATTCTTGTCCACAGCAAGTCCTCCGCTTAGTAGAGTATGTCTCGGAGGGCTTTGAAACCGAACGTAGCACCGTAGCTGTCTTCTTTGATGTAGCCAAGGCCTTCGATAGGGTATGGCACGCAGGTCTGATTTATAAGTTATATTCTCTCCAAGTACCAGATCGCCTCATAATCACTATTCAAAATTATTTAGCAAACAGACATTTCACATTTAGGCATGAGCGCACTCACTCGACAAGACGTCTTATCAGAGCAGGAGTTCCTCAAGGCTCCACCCTCTCTCCTCTGCTGTACTCCGCGTACACAAACGATGTACCGCGACCGTCGTCGTCTGGCGTCCAACTCGCGTTATTCGCGGACGATACCGCGCTCTTTACGGAAATAGGAATAGGAGCACCCGATTCACCCTCCTCCCCTCCAGGGCCATTGACGAGCTAGGTCAATGGTTCCGGAAGTGGAGGATAGAAGTAAACCCGACAAATCAGCAGCCATACAATTCAAGTATGGTAAGATTAGAGTCGACTCATTGTCGACAAAACACTCCCAATCTTAAAATGTTGGATGCGATCATTCCGTGGCAACGGAACTACAAATACTTAGGAGTCACGCTCGATAAAATCTACACTTCCGAGATCATATCGAGCGTGTTAGAAATACTGCACTTTTCTACAAAGCAAGGCTCGGGGCCGTGCTCGGTAGAAAAAGTAAACTATCTAGACGTAATAAACGTACCATATACAAAATGTGCATTAGGACGGTGATGACATACGCGTCTCCCGTTTCGCTCACGCCGCTCCAAAAGCACTACATAGACTACAGGTAATACAGAATAAATTCTGTAGAGCCGCAACGGATGCACATTGGTGTGTTCGTAATTCAATTCTCCATAGGGACTTAGAACTCCCCACTATTTCCAAATATATGAAGGACGCATCGAAGCGATTCTTCGACATCGCGGGATCACATCCCAATGCGCTCCTACGCGCGGCGGTTGACTATCAACCGCCGCATCCCACATCCGTAGGCCACGAAACGTACTTACCGATCCACCTGACGCTCTTACAGCGGCAGTTGAAATTAATGACGTCAACGACATGCATGACTGACTTAGAGTAGGTCTATCCGTTAGTCAGGTCATCGACCTAAGCTCCTTACTCCACCCGGCCGCCGCTAACCGCCTCCGGCCGGGCAGGAGAAGGAACCGACCCGTGACGGTTTCCTGCGACATCCTATGCCGAGACGACTTCCACCAGGCGTCGTCCATAGCGCATGTCACGCGCCGTCGGCACTCGCATGTGCCGTCCGGCCGCACTCGGTGAAGCTATCAAAGTCGTCTGACTTGTCATCTGACTCGTCTCGACCGACTAAATAGCATAGCATACCCAATCACTTCACTTTCAGGAGGAATTTTTAGTGGGTTTCAGTCCCACACTACCCACGCGTACGGGCGCGAGGGTGTGCAGGATAGACATTTTTACCTCCTCCTCGTCGCAAGAAACAAAAAAAAAAAACGTTGATTATTGCTAAGTGCATCAAAATTGGTTGATTTCTATAAAAGATATTATTGTAAAATATTTAAAAAAATATCATCTGTATAATTGTTAAATCCAAGTAAAACCTAAAAAATTAGTATTTGGAAATTAAAATAACAAATACTACAAATAGCTGAAATTTAAAAATATAGTAGAGGCTTGCAGTAATAAATTGCGTCTACTTGAACTCAATTTCTGTTATTCTTAATATTTATACACAATATATACATATACCCAAATGTACTACAAAATCTAATTATATGCATATTTATATTTTTCAGGTATGTAAACATTACTAAACAGGAAAAATTTAATTATAATAGTTGTAATATATTTCCTTTAGGCCTCTAATTACATAGTCTATAATCGTTGAGTATCAGTAAAAATGGTTTTATAAAGGCGTAATTATCGCCGACCAAATGCTGTCTGAGGGCTGATGACATTTACAAATAAGATTAATACTCAATCAATTTTTCCATATAAAGATAGAAGTACCTAGGCAACTAAGCTATAATCGGCGTCTTTTCAATTTACAGTGGAAATGTGATAATTTCCCATAGGAAAAATTTCTGACAATAAATACATAAATGCACATTACAGCATAACGTGCAAAATATAGCTACCTATCTATTTTATTTATGTAGTACTACCTGTAGTTTTTGTCAAGCAGTGCCATTTGTTGTTGAGAAATGCAATAAATGCAACAAAACAACCATGTAATTATCTTCAAATTATGCCAAATTACTCTAAATAAATCAATGTTTAGATTTTTATCTCCTTTTTCTAGAAAAGAGACCTATGTAGATAAACTTCAAAATTATTACCTTATGAAAACAAATTTTATGGTTACGGCCTTTCCAAGATAGCTATGTATTTTTATACAGTATTTATATTTATATAAAACTAGCTATAAATCTATACTATTCTATACATTCAAGAATTGTTCATCTAAAGTAATAAGATAAATTTAATAATTTTGTTTAATTTAAATTTAACATCCTTTTCTAATAAAATGAACTATAGTTTAGAAGACGTCCTGATATCGTATTAAAAATAATTATGAAGTGGATGCCACTAAAAATGTTGAATTAACAAATTTTGAACGAACTTGTATTCATTTTTTTTTAAATTCGACAATTCGGTGAAGGCTTACAAAATTCGTAAACATTACTATTATTCATTGATCGCGTCTTTTGCGTCTGCGCCAATATTTTCCGTCTTCTTTTCTTGTAAAAATTTTTATAATTTTTTTGAATATTTTTAAAAAGCAAACCAAGCGCAGGAAAAATATATTGGCCTGTTCAAAGTCATAATTATTTTATATGTTTGTATAAATTTTTTTGATTGGAACATTTTTTATATATAAGATATTGATATTTTGTATTTTTTACATATTCGTACGATTAACGGCTTAATCAGTTATCACGGCTAATCATTGCATATTTTGCAATGATTAAAATACCACCCAGATATACTCTTGAGTGATATATGCCTGAAATAATCAATAGAATACTAAAAAAAATGTATAATAAAAGTACCTATAATTCCATGTGACTTTATTTACACGTTTTTACTATTCACGTGAATCACGTTGAACGACACGGTTTTCTGAAAAAAGTCATTCTTTCGCTTTGCTTTCGTTCCAGTAATCAATGACCGAGCATGCGCCTTACGTCGCTCTGTAGTATCTATAAGCGTAACGGAACGTTTTTATTTAATATGGCGGAAGCTTTGTCCGCCGTCGTAACGTCTGCATTTCGTGGTGCTTGCATATGTTATTTTCCTTAATAAAAATTAGCTTTTTTAATTGAATTTAATCCCATATGACAGTGCTTTCTATTTATGTGATTGTGAACTCCGTTACAGATCTGCAAACTGTTTAAGTACGCGGAAAAAATGGTAATGATAGTTTTTTGTTTTGATACTTTTTTCGAAGTTACATTTTGCTGTGTGAGCATTTTTGATGACATATTTTACATTTTTAGCCTTTGAACGTATGAGAATACGGATTTATGCAGTTTTGATCAGTTAAAAGTGAAAATAAGTAATTTTTTAAAGAGATTTTTTCTTTGTTTGGATCTTTTCTAACCAAAAAAAGAATGTCATCTCAGATGGCGGTCTCACATGCTACCACTGATAAGTTTTTATATGATTATGAAGATGGGGCTTACTGTCGGGACTATACATTAATTATGCAAACTGGGTGTGGCTGTATCGATTTTCGCAGAAGGTTCTAGTTATAAAACTAGGACGTCTTAGTGCATATATTGCATGTGCAAGTCACCTATACGCCTTCGTGATATAACATCATATTTTCAGTTTCATGTTGATATTAACATCATACAATTATATGTATTAATACCCTAAGATTGCATCAACTCACCACAAAGCTTTATTGCACAATAAAGCTATGTAAATTAGGTGTACAGTAATTTAAGTATTTACTTTTTAGAATTGTATTGTTCAAATCAAAAAGAATTACTTGGATCTTACTTAGAACATTATTGTTCTTTTATTCATCTGTATACTATTCGTGTATTTCCTAAATATTTGAAAAAAATGTGAAGGCTCAATGATAGAAGTTTTTTAGTAATACTTTTCATTAGATATTAATTAAAATAATCTTAAATTTTACATTATATTGAGGATGATACCTGTGACACCTTACTGGTGTAGCAATCTAGAGAAATTCATGTATAAATATAAATTCCCAACCGGTAATTGAAAACAAAATATTTTATATCGGAATCAAACATGTTACCTGCTAAAGGAATTTTATAGGGGTTGTTAATATGATTAATTACAAAAATGAAGTGTAATCACACCAAAGACACCATTTTCCTATTAAGATGCCTACTGATTTTGTTGCATTGAAGTGAATTTCTAAATTGTGATTGTGATTAAACCAGAAAGAATTGAATCTAGATAATGAATACTCATGGAAGTTAAATTCTTGTTCTAGAGAATCTACTGACTAAAAGTTTTTAATGATTAACATAGGAGTCTTTTTTATTTCCTGGCATGGTTTTCCAGAATTTTAATATCCATTGATACAAAATACATAATTTAGTTATGAAAACTTATTTAATTAATTATTTAAAAATACATGATAAACAGATACTTGTCTTTGGAGTTTATTGACCAGATTACACAACAGCCATACAAAACTCAACAAAAAAAATCGAAAGAATTGTCGGTTTGCACTTCAAATACATTTCATTTTTATTACTTGTACTTGTAGAATTCAGTTAATTTTTTATTATTTAAATAGTTCGAAAATTTGATTTATTAAATAAAAAAATTAAGCTATGTATAATATGTACTCACATAGGAATAGGAAAAGGTTATAGGTAATGAATGTAGGTATACCTAAAAGTGTGAGGTTTTGAAAAATAATTTGCAATGTAATAACCACAACAGTAGGCATTAGATACTTTTTTTGGTTTGAAGTACAGTACAACGCATGAAACTCTCCCTTGTGAAGTTAGTCACGAAGGTGTTGCAATGGTGTCAAATAGGAACACGGGGAAAAAGAAAGAAGGGTCGTGGTGCATTGAACCTGCTCATTACATCATTTGCAGGTAATTCAATGCGACAGTTTCGTGCATTGTTCTGTAAATATTAATTCATAATGGTTATAGTTTATTATGATCTAGTAGTTGGCTAATATTGAAGACATTGCATTTCTTGATGAAATATAAACGCTCACCAGACATATAATAAAAAGGGACTAAACTGAAATCATTTGAGATTAGCAAAATTGTGAACAGTCAAAAAGCTTTGCTATCTCTTTCATGAGAAATGTAGTTTCGCATTTGACTTATGTTTTGTCATGTTCACAAAGGTCTACTTCAGAATATATGAATCTTTTTACTATAAATCATATTCAAATGTTAATATTATAAAATTGTAATAAACTAGTTAAAGCAAATTATTATAATTTTAATAAAAACATTTATTTTAAAACATTACAAAATAAACTAATACTATAAGAAATGAAATTCATGGAATTTGATAATGAATGATTAATTTGATGTTTGTTTTTCACTCCAATGTTTTGTCAGATTTTGTTAAAGATCTTACAAACCCAAAATGCTGGCATGCTTGCAAATATAATGATTTATTTGGACAAACTGTTGCAATAAAACATCTGTATAGAATTTTATATTGTAATTAACCTAGAAATAAAATTGTTATTTTCTTTAGTTTCTTAATAGTATTTTTAAGTCAGTGTATTGCAAGCCTTGACTATAATGTGTTGTCAAAAGATTTAATAACATTTTTAATCATATTTTAATTAAATTTATTTCCCTTTGTTAGTATTTTAGGTTATTTTAATTAAATTCATTTGAATTTTGAATTTCTCTTCCTTTTGAAAAATTACGTTTTGTATTTTATATAAAGTAAATGTTTCAGCAGGAATTAAAGTGTCACTGTCCAGGCAATTTTAAATCTGCTGTATTTGTTTTCAATCGAATACTGCAATATATTCTTTTTGGTAATAAATTTGGCCTTGATCGTTAATTACATCCACATCTCTAGGATCACATATTATTGATTTTTTTTATTTCTTTTCAATTCTTATATCAATAAGGAATGTCATATCTTTGAAGTTATCTTTATTTTTAACTGTGGTAGGGCATATACTGTTAATTACTTTGCACATATCCCTACTGGGATTAAATTTTTATTTTGGCCCTTACATCTCTCAGCAAAAAGTAATTTGATCAATTCGATTTTTATAGTCCTCAACAAAATATAATCCTACCAGGATTGAGTTTTTATTTTTGCAGCCACAGACATCAGCAAAACACAATTCTACTGGAATTATTTTTTTATTCTAGCTACCACAGCTATCAGCAACAAGTAATTTATTATATATATTAAATTTTTTAATATATATATTTATTTTATACAATAAAATTACTTAGATTGAATTTTACTTTGGCTGCTACAGTCATCAGCAAAACATATTAAGGTTGAGTTTTTATTGTGGTTAGTAAAGCGTCATTAAAAAGTCTAATAATTAAAGATTTGCTTTCGGAACATTGAAGTGTGTTTAATTTGTGAAATACTACATTCGCAATCTCATTCAATATCTCAGCCAAGCTTTGTAACCCCTTATCAAAAATACCTAACCCAGCGTGGTCAGATAGTTTTGGTAAGGGGCTATTCTTCTCGTAATAAAATGAAACTATTTTAGTAACCTATTGCAATACTGTATATTTGTATGGGAAAAAAAATGCAACATTTGTTGTGTTCCTTTGTAATTATATTGCAACAGTGATATAGTAATGTATTATTAGCTAATACCTTGAGGAGTAACAATTATCTCTGCATTTATCCTTTCAAATTAGAATGTTCATTAAATTAGCTCCAATGTATATTTAACTAATTGTCATTAAGTGCATTAATTGACATTTAATTTCACTGCTGTACTATGTGCTAATAGGCATTTAATTGATTGTAAGAGTGGCACTTCCTTAAACATTTACTAATTAACAACTAATGGAGCATTAAAATTTAAGTAAATTCTCTGATTATGTCAGTTTGTATTTGAATATCAGTAAGTGTCAGTGAATGCCATAAAGTAAATATTTATTATATATATACTTACATATTGTATATTGATAATCAAAGAGTAAAATACTCAAAAATCAATTTTACTCCCTACAAGGTAGAAACTTAAAAAATATGCAATTATCCAGTGAAAGTGAATAGATATTGAAATATGACACAATAGAATTTATAAGAGTTAATAATTATTATCAAATCCCCTCTACTCTTCTCTTACATTGCTATTTCTCCATCTATCAGTCTAGGACAATCCGCATATACTATACAGACATTGATTTCCCACAGCATTGGCTGTACTTCCGAGTTTCACCTATCGCACCTAACTTTCGGTACTATACATGAATATAGGAATCAGAATTTGATCATGACCAACTAAATGCACTCTGTTGCAAAATGTTTCTCCCAATATCTCCTATATTCCTCATCGTTATTCTGGAATAAGCAATACAGATGAACATTAATTTTACCTTTCTCACCTATTATGACATAGCATACAATATTTTTTTTCTTTCTTTTTGACATCATGAATTTAGCTTACTTACATTCATGTCCTCACCTTTTTTAAGACATTAATGTTCATTTTAATTGTCTTCTTCTGTGAGTTGTATGTCAATAATACAAGGATTACTTTGTCATCAACCCATTTTGTTCATGCAAAATGCAATCATATTGTTATAGGCTGTTTTCACCGTATTTAAAAACAATTTTTGATGTACTCGAGAAATTTTGAGATTGGAATTTACTATCCAAATATCTTCAATGTCATTAATAAAATCATAATTCCAGACAATGTTATTTCTCATTTACTTACCCAGTCATTAAATTCAAAAGGATAGGAATATTGGTAACCTTGCATCAAGAACCTGTACATCGAACAATGGTGTAAACTGTGAAGCTTTTATGCCTGATGGTACTGTAATTGCATTTTCATGTAGTCTCAGCCACAAACAGATATTGTCATCTGTCTCGCATCAACTTGTACACAAATCAGTGTTATCATCTATCCTTCCACATACATACCAATGTGGACCCTCCCATATGCTTTCAACCTTCCATGGAAATAAATATGATGGATTGTGAGCCTCGATTCCCCAGCTTGTTTTTATCTAGCTATTGAGGCTGATTGAGCAGGGTATGGGCCACCAAGGAATTGTCACCAGTGGATGAAATACAATAGCAGTTGCTGTTATGTCACATCTGTGTTTATGAGTGGTATTTAACCAATCAAGCTGGCTCATTCTCATACTATAGTTATTACAGCTTGCCTCTATCACTGATAATAGCTCTTCTTTTTCCAGTGTGGGAATTCACCTGTTTCGAACCTGTTCGAAAATTTTCCTACCTCATTAAAAAAATGATAATTACTTTATTGATTCATACATGGGTGCTCATATATAATTTGCGATTGCAGTTTAATTCTTACATGATACAAATGTTTTCAGTGTGATCTCTGTGGAAGTCTTGATGTTTGACTTATAATTCTGATATATGTTATTCAGTGTTCAGGAAGTCTTGTGTGAAATCATAATTAAATATGCAGTAAAAATAATATATCTGTCGTATTTAAAGTTGTACTGGTTACGAAACAGTTTTTTTATTATTGAAACAACAAAAATACTATAGCCACAATCTGAACATTTCATTTTCAAATACAATAGTTTGTTCTACAATGGCTTGTTCATGTGCATCCATTGTTGACAAGCTGACTAAAAATACTCACATTTCGAGTGTGACTTGATAAACATAAGATCTCATGCTTTCATTCGTAGCTCCGCTGGTATGAAATTAAGTGAATTTTTTCATTTTTATATCGTTTAATCACTCAGTCATCCATTATCGCAATTTAATTCCTGTTTTCGATTCCAATTCTAACCCGGTTTTTTATTCTAATTTCTTTCAATCTAGGTTCCGCTTTTCTTTTCAAAGAATACATAAAAAAAACCCTGGTTGACTGTATCCTTGATATATCCATAAGTTTTATGTGGATATGTATATTTATAAGAGGATATTTGAGTGATTGGAAAAACAATACAAATTAATGTTTCAAACCAAGTTTATTTTCAAATTGAATTTATTAAGCACAGGTTATAAACACAAAAAATATGAAATATAATAAAATAGTTTGACATTTACATTACATGGGTAATATTACAACTGTGATCAGGATCAAATCCAGTACTTTCTTGTCCAAAGTTGATACTTTTCACTACTGAGCTACTACTGGTGAAACGGTTTAAACATTAGCTTTTGAATAAATAGAAAATATTCCAAATATTTGCAAGAAATATGATCGTCATAGTAGGTATATATTACAAGAATATTACAATTCATTGTATCAATTGGATATGACATTCATATCTGTATGCCTAAATTCTAAATGAATTTCTGATGTAAAAACAAAATGTCTGAACTTGTAAATTAACACAATGTTAGTAATAATTTTAGCTCTAAACTAAATACAAAATTAGTGAAATAGAATTGTTTTCCTTTTTTTTTGTCATTGTTAACTTACACCATAAGTATACTGCACTGAAGCATATAAAAAAAAATTAGGTTTGTTAACATGGAACTAATAAATTGATGGTATAGTTGTACTTCAAAGATATACAAAACAGTTTATGGAAGAAAAAAATATTTTGTGATATCGAACATTGGTCAGATTAAAAAGAAAGCATAAATCCAAACAATGACATCTGTTGGTATTGCTTTGGTACATAGCTGAATGAAGTCAGTAACTATGTTTATTTATGCTCAACTTCATTCACTTATGCACCATCAGATGGTGTTAGTGCATACAAGCACCTGTCAACGAGATGACCCCTATTAAAAACCAAAACATAAACATATCTATGTCAATAGCAGCAAAATGGGATAAAAACAATCCTGTATGTTACTCTAGGGTATAAATTATTACCATACCAAATTTCATTAAATTCTGTCCAATGCTTTTTGCAGAGTTTGCAAATGAATTCATAAGCAGGCCAAAATTCTAAAAACCATTGAAATGTATTTGGTCAACATTTCTAATACTGAATACTGGATAAAATGTAGCCTATATTTTCCTCTGAATAGTTGTCTATTTACCAGTGGTGCATGTCCAGTTCAAAATCGGTTCAAGTGGTTTCAGTCATTAACCTGAACAAACAGATACATAAACATTTTTAATATGTACTTGTTTGGTATTTGGTAATGGGTAAATAATAATATGAGTTTATGGAAAATCCTACATTTTGAAAACAAAGACTTTTTAATTTTATTTGTGTCGATTAATTAGTACTATATTTTATATTAAAGCACTGATGAGATCTATATAGATATTGAATGTTAATAGTGATCATATATATGGTGTTTTAGAGTTCTAAACGACGTGGATATGGAGACGATGAAGATAATCCTCCAACACCATCTGATGATGACTCCGATTTTGATGATGACGAAGATCCAGATAATTTGGAAGTGCCAGGTACTTACTTCATTTTACTGATTAATAACTAAATGCTTGATAAGGAATTTGAATAATTTATTTAAAAAAACATTTTTTTTCAAAGGAATTACCCATTAATTAATACCATTGTCACCAAAGTTGATTTGATGATATAATCCTGGGGAAGTTTTTGGGCGGTATTATAGTATATGTTTCTGGGAGTCATTTCATGAAGCTTATTTGATAATGAAAGTTACAATAGTTTCTAATAGTAAAGAGAATCAATTTGAATCGTTGTAAACTGTAATCTATTAAGAGAGATCCTAAGCTGTGTTGAAAAATATAAATGATTACATGCCACTGGAAATTCAGGATCAGAACTGTTTTTCCATTTTCTTCCTCAATAATTCTTTAAGCGATATAAATGTTCTATATCAAAAATGTACAAACTATGGGCTAACAAATTAAACACAACATTGGCCAATGGTTGTTTTGGTGAATTACTGAACACAAACTAAATAGCTATATGCTATGGAAAGTGTGCATCTTAAATGAGAACATGCTCTACGTGAGCTTATGAAGAAATTTGGTCTTGGCCTTATAACCGTTTGTATTGAAAGAAAGAAATGTGATAAGTAAGGTATCTTAAAGTATTTAGGGAATCAATTTTTAAATTTTTTAGACATCATGAAGAAGCTGCAGCGGAATGTAGACTGTTGGTAGCAAATACAGCAAATTCCACTAGCATTATATAATTCTTCATAGAATTGTTTGTAAAATCTTTTAATTATTATGTTCTTACCTAAGGAAAGGCTTTTGAGATATTAAATGCTTTAATTCTATTATAGGGGGTGGAAAAACTTTGGCTGCGGCAAGGATGGCGGATAAAGGCAAACCACAAATGGCTCACCTACCTCAGATCACGATCAAACCTACAACAAATCCTCTCGCGGGTATGAATATAGTTTTTAATTGAATCGTTCATATTAATGCACCTCACAGTCACTTGTGGTACATACATTATTGAATTAAGTTTTATTTTTTAATTATTACAGCAACCTTTCCAAACAAATAATAGCTATCAAACTGGTTAAATGTTTTCCAAAGAACGTTCATGCATGTCAGACATTAAGCTAAGTTAGAGCCCTTGAAGAACTTGACAAACTATAACTGACATTAAAATTAGTCATTTGTCTTGCACATCCATCCACCATCCACTAAATCTGCATGGTAGAACATAACCTACATCTTCTTTCAATGAAGTAACCTTTGTCCTGAAATACAGAGTTATTATATCACATATGAAACCATCTGTATAAAGTATGGAATTCTAGAATAATTAAATATTTAATTGTATATAGCTCCACAAGGTACATCATTTGGACCAGTTGCCAACATGAAACCAATCAAGATATCGGCCAGTTCATTAACAAAGCCCGGAATGATGCCCGCAATGTCAATGGGCATGTCAGGAATGCCTGCCAAAGGTAAAATTCTAAAAACAATTTTCATATTCAGATGACAGTATGTAATAGGACGATACATATAATTGATATTTTGTTGTACCTGTATTTATAGTTGATAAATCAGTATAATTTTAACGAGTTCACTGCATATACTTAAGTTACAAATGCGGAAACACCAATAATTTTGTTTTTTTACTTGACCTTTTTGATAGGTTATAATTGGCACTGTTGAAAGTTAAATTTTGAACAAACCAAAGATAAATCTACCGCCGTCTCATCACGCCGCCCCCGCATTTACTCATAGTGGACGTCGTGTCGTACCGCTCATACGGAAATTTGTCATGTATAAGAGTTATATAATTTGTCATATTTCGTGGCAAAGATGGCGGCAATGATAGCAAAATTCTACCCTTGCTGCAGGCCAGTATTGACATTTGAAATACGCTCCGTTCCTATACAAATATTGTATTGCGATAGTTTTAGTAAAGGGCCACGGCTGTATGCCTTCCTACTTCTGAGAGTTGTAGTGTCAAAATTGTTCATTTAAAACCTAAAGTCATCTTTGAGAAATTTCATGTTCAATTTAATGTTGATTATTTCAATTCAATTCAATGTGAAATTGAGCTAAAAACAATTGATTTTTTTAACATTGTATTTCAAAATAGCATATAGGTATTTCGGTTTAAAAAAATCTTGTAATCTTTAAAAATATACATTTTTGTTAATCAAATAAAACCCAATCATTATTTTTTGTAG
Organism: Eumeta japonica; assembly: GCA_005406025.1. Lineage (NCBI taxonomy): Eukaryota > Metazoa > Arthropoda > Insecta > Lepidoptera > Psychidae > Eumeta > Eumeta japonica. The sequence continues at coordinate 79,512 of BGZK01001514.1, read as the reverse complement.
GTGCATCATTAATTAATATACTTAATGGTTTCTAAAAGTATACCATATTGTGAAATTATGTCAATTTGTTGTATATCTAATGATAAAATGAGAGAATCTTCAAGTACCAAAAAAATATTAAATGACATAGACTTAGTGAAAAAGTTGTTAAGAATTTAGAGATTAATAAAAGTAGTAATGAAAATATAGGCTTTTTTTTTAAATTTTTTTTTCATATGAGTCATCTACTCCCCTTTAATTCAATCATCATGAAAATAATTTTCTTTGAGAATGTATTTACTGAGAAAATATTTTCATGTATTATATTGAATCATTTATATATAACCATAAACTAATTGGTCCTCATAAAGCTTGAAGAGCTTGAAAACTTGTATAAAAATAAAGATATGTCATATAAAGTGGTGTGTGAGAAAAATAGATACAGAAAAAAGTTCAGAGGGAAAGATGATGGAATCTATAGAATGATAAAATAAAATATGGGATCAAACTTGAATAAGGATGAAAGAATTCACTACTGTAGGGCTTAAAATAATTGAAAGAAAATATGCTCATATCTGTACCCTGTTTTAAAAATGTCACAGTCACTCCTAAAATCAGTACCATTTGAAAAATATTTTTGTTTTTGTATGAAAACAAATCTGTCACTTAGTTAGTTTACAATGTAGAAATATATGTATAAAGACACATATTGCTCATGAATTGCATAGGTTTGACAGAGGGCATATATAAACGCAATCTATATATACATTGAAAATAATTTTTTTTCTGCCTTGATTCATGCAAAAAGTACTAAATGTATCGGTATGAGGCTATGACCAATCAACGCAGGATCATCTGCAGATACTTTTAGGCTATTTATAATATAAAAATTGTAAAAGTGTGTTTGTATGGATGTTTGTTCATATGCTGATGACTGGACAGACGATAATTGGGACTTTGACCATTTGATGCAAAATCACTTGTAGATGGCTATAGACTATTTATAAATACCAGCAAAAATGGTATTTATACATTTCATTCTTTTTTCTATATTTTTTCCAGTATAGTATATGTATACCCTAGGACCTATCGAAATGGGCATTGAAATCGAGAGCGAGACGGGCACTAGACCTGACAGTGGAAGCAGAATTGTCATCGAGAATAGGACTGTTACCGCGATGAAAATTTACAGCAAAATTGGCTGATATAGAAGATGAAGGGGTTCATTCTATCTCCATGGGAACGAAACTGGCGACACATTTGAATAATAAAAAAAAATGCTAAATTTAAATTTACCCAGCGAAGTGGATGGATGAGCCTGATGACGCTAGTAGTAAATAAATGGAAACTAATACTTAATTATAATTGTAACCATTTAGTACATGGGGTGTACTATAAATTTCTGGAACTGGCAAATTACATAAATAATATTTGATAAGCAGTTACTGCATTTGAAAATAGAACTTTGGCCATAGAATTCTTTCATATAACTGTCAATTGTTTTAACATTCTGCCATCATTTTAAAAACTGCATGTCTTCAACACTAGATTTAAGTTGTGGAAATTTTCATAGTATGAATTTCTATGATTTCAAGTGTAATTTGACAGCTCAGCAGAGCCTTGCTCGGCTTCGAACAGCCTTTCACAATGTAGTACCATGCCAGACAACTATTTATAGTTGTGTCGATCTCAGTGACGAATTTTGCGATGGTCGCCTGTCCACCGCTGTGAACAAAAAAAAAACATTGGTGCTGTGTTTTCACGAAAGTTATTACAAACTCCATGAAAATCATTGTGAAGTCGTATGATCTTAGACTACAATAATGCCAGTTCTCACATGGCCAAACAGACAAACAAATTGTTAAAGGAGAAAAACAAAGAACTTGTGAGCAATCCTGCATATAGCCCTGACCTGGCAGTTTGTGACTTTTTTGTGTTTGCAAAAATTAAGAACCAATTATGCAGTCAATGATTTTCATTTCCAGAAGATGTTGTCAAAGAGTATGAAAAAAATTGTTTCATGAGATCACTGGGCATAAGTGGCGTAACAATTTCCAAAATTAATTTATATGTATGAAAAAGTGTATTTATGCTAGTTGAGAATATTTTGAGAAATAATAAATTCATTTTTGACCTTTCATAGTAATTTTTTCTCATTCATTCCAGAAATTTTCAGTGCGTCACTCGTATAATATGTTCTAAGAATGTTGTTCTTAAATCAAATTCCTGCTTCTAAATTAAGTAATAAAATACAACATGCTCATGACGTTTTCTGTTAACTTTAGTAAATGATTCTACTGATGATAACTATGAAATGTTCTCAATTAATTTACGCCCAAAAATGAAGTTTTATACTTTTTAATTTTTCAAACATAATAAATGGGTGTCTAGTAACAAATGCCCTTTACATAAATGACAAAGTGATAGGATTGCTACATCACGTAAATATGAACTACATCGCATTCGCTTTATGAATGCATTCATATGCTCAATTAAGGTGAAGAATATTGTTGAAAAATATTGAACTTATTTGACTATTTTATTCATTTTGAATAATAAGGATACATTAATAGAATGAATGATAAATTAGAAATGTATTACAAGTGGGGTTTATTTTCTATGTATGAACTTAACCCAATCTTTATTTCTCTATTTAAATTTACAGGCATCATATTAATTTCATCACCAGCTGCTCGTAGTCTGTCTAGTAAGCATTCTAGTTATGCGTTCTGAATACACTTTCTTCTTTAATGTTCTCAAATTTAAATCTATGGGGTGGAATTGGAATACCTGGCTGGCCTGGCTAAGATGGAACTACTTCGACCATTCTAGCATATGGGACATATATGATTCAGATATTCATACCCCATAGATCTGTTGAGGGCTCATCATGTTCTAGCCACACATTGTGTAGTCTGTAAGTCAATGTCTTCATTAAAATCCAAAACAAATATGGACCTCACAAATAAATGATTTTTGGCATTTAAGCGATATGGTATTTCTATGGGACAGATTAAACGATCGTTTAAGACACCAGTCCGCATGTTTACTGAGAATTCTTTTGGATGATGATTCCCATACACATCTCAGATTTTCAGTCATTGATGGAGGTACTTTGAGTTGAAAACTCTTGATCTCTTAAATTGTGCTTTTATTAATAAATTTGTTCTTCTTGGACAAAGTTATTTAACCTTTAACAAAATGTGATCTTTGCTAAATTATCCATTAGTAGCAGGCTTTACGCCTTGCGGTAATGATATCGATGTATTTATTCCATTAATTTTCTGTAGCCGCGAAATGAATGTATTAGCCACACCTTTGCAATGCATCGTAAATAAAGATAAATCAGACATAGTTATCTTCTGCGAAGAAGATCTCCTGTTTGACTCAACATTGATGTCTGATGATGAATTTTTGTTTTCTTGTCTTACTTTAGCTGGAACTGACTCAAAAAACAACTAGTTGTTTTTGAAGTCTTTTTAAAAAATTGTTTAAACAGCTTTTTGAAGGCTGTTTTTTTACTAAAATATTTATTTAATTTCACATTTTTTGTAGTTATTTCATTTCACAATTATTGAGTAATTATAACTTTATAATTGACTTAGCTATTTTGCATATGGAATAAATCATGTTTAATAAAATGGCTAAGCAGCTTCTTTACTTTAATTGGATTGGATTGCAACTTCCAAATTATTCTTATGCAAATTATATAAGTTATCATTATTCCTTATACATTGTGCTCTTGACATTTTCCATTAAGTTCACCAATGATAATACTAATTATGTACACATCAAAACTTGACAAAGAACAATGTCTAAAAATGCCTTAAATTTTTCATACAAAATAAAAGAATATCTAGTGAGGTATATGTGCCTATAACAAACGATACATAAGGGACAATATCGCCGCGTCGGTTAGGCAAGAATTACGACTCATTCATTATAAATGTGTGCATACCTCCATACATTTAATCAAGGTGCAACCTTTATAAAAAATAGTTCCAGTGGTTTATGTAATTAATTATTTGTAAAGAATAAAACTATGTTTAAAAAATAAAAGATAAAAAGATTTATAAAACAATTTTTTTTAATTCAAACATGCTTCAAAATGGCCTCCTCCATTTTTTATGCATAAACTTAAACTAATTCTTATGGATTATTTAAATTTACAGTCATGTTTTTCATTTCCATGGAAGCTTCTTGGTTTCTGACCAGTAATTTATCCTGTCACTTGATATGTTTTGAGTAGACTTTCATTTTTAATCTCCCTGCAATAACAAAAATCTGAAGGGGTCAAATCTGAAGACCTGGCCAGCCATGCTAAGACAGAGCTCCCTCGGCTGACCTATCATTGACAATATGTAAAGTTGAGTTATGCATATTCCTAAGACCCATAAGTGCATTAAAGCGCCATTGTGGTGTATCCACATACTTCATAATGTTTCTAGATCTATGTTTTCGAAAAATTCCAAATTGCGTACTGTCCTCAAAATAATAAATAATTTTTAGCATTTTCGTGACTTGGTATTTTACTGGCCCAACTAACTTATTATTGAAAATGCCAGGCCACATGTTTATGGCAAATTCCATGTGATGTGATGTTTGCCATACAACTTTTGGATTTTCTGGAAGCCACTATTGAAGATTTTTTTGAGTTAAATACTCCTGCTCTAATAAACTGCTTTGTTGATTCACAATTTTTTTTTTTAAATGTTGGCTCTCCTTGAGAACATCCATATAATTTTTGGCAAAATGTAATTCTTGCTAGATTGTCAGTGGGTAGCAGTCCTTAAGCTTCTCGGTAACGGCGTGGATGTAAACCATAGCATTTTAAGATCACCACACGAGCTTATGATCCACACTTACTATTGTTGTAATGCACGTTGTAGATAAGGTCAGATTTTCAATAATCCGGTTAGTGATCCTGGTATCTTGATCAACTATTAAAGTAAACCACCTCACTAAATTGACTGTGTAACTGAAAATAATTATGAAAACATTAAAAAATCTAAATTCTTAATTCAACTGTTGTTGCTTGAATTATGCATGAAAACGAAATTGTCAATTATAATTATTTGTTCATATTAATAAACGTATTTGCATGAGGTACTTGACGATTAAGATATTTTCATTGATACTTGTGAACAGCTGTAACCACATTGCCATTTCATAATCCATGCCTAAAATGGATATCGACCTGATGTTAAGATGGATAATTGTATGACTTTTTATAATTATGAATAAAATTATGTAACAATGAACAAGTAAACAATCAACACAATAAGAAACTTTAACAATTAACAAAATAACAAGCTTGATAATTAATGAAAAAAATTGAATAATGAAACGAGATTAACAATTACAAAATTAACCTGTAAGCAAGACCGAACTAACACAATAGATAGTTAACTAGAACTGTCAGGATGATAGCGTCACGAGCCAGGGGGAGGCACGGCGCGCGGTTTCACGCGCCGTGCGCGCATGATGCGGCAATACTGCTGTGCATATACACATCATAAAATCATTTTTTTTCATCTTTGAATATCTTCGTAACTAAGCATTTTTTGTTGTATGTTCCTTATCAAGTTTTCATACACATTATTAGAATTATTATTTGCCGAAATTAACGAAAAACGTCAAGAGTACCTATGTCTATAAAAGTGGTACAACACATGCAGATTTCATTTTCATTCGCTCATTCATAAAATACATTTGCTCTATTTTTACTGTTATTGCTAAAGGATCCCAATGTGTTCCTGTTATGATTGTCACGTTGGAATTATGTAGATGAATAAAATTATGTAGGTAGATTAATAAGTACTTAATTTTAATTCCGTTTGCATTAGGTTTTACTAATAGCCATTGAAGAGCAGTTTCTGGCGACAACTCACAATATTATCCTGTAACACCTAACCCTTAAAGAAAGTCACGGCTTCCGTCATCAGCTAGGCGACATGAGATAATAACTACCAGATACAAAAACTATAATAACTAAAAAAAAACTTAAACACTATATGTGCCTATGATATTTGAGGGTATCCTTCGATTTTCCTGGGATCTCATCATCAGATCCTGACTTGGTGACTATGGTACTACATTGGGAATATACACATTCAAACATATAAAAATAAAAAATTGAAATCTGTATATAAATGACGAAATTATTGCTGAACATACATTAAAAAAAATACATACAGACAACATAGAATCTCCATCTTTTTCTGAACTCTATTAAAAATGGATGTCGATTTGACATTGATGTGGATAGTGGTAGTGTCGCGTAGTTATTACTAAAATTGTTAACAGAACAAAAAGAGAATATTAATTAAAATAATAAAAAATCAACGGAGTGACAATTTGAACAATAAACAAAAACTAATGAATACAAAATTAACAATACCGCGCGTAATCTCGCCATCTAGATCGGCGCATGGCGGGCAGTGTGCGCGGGTGGGTGCGCAGGATAGGGGCTGCGGGCGGCGGACACACGACGGGATACGTGCAGCCAGAAGCGGCAACGCGAATAATACATTAAATATTTGATTCATGAAAAATTAACATTTCATATTTGTAAATTTACAAAAATCTCAGTAATTCGCATTTCTATACATATGCTCTTTGACGAATTTTGGTAATTTTCAACAGCACGTTGAGTAATTGACATTGCGTGGGCATGGCGTCCCAACGTGCATATTAGGGTGATTTATTTCCGCAAAAGGTTTTTTTCCTCAATGCTCAAGCACTATATTAATATACTATAAAAAAATATCTCACCTAGTTTGAAATGTTAATAACAATTTTAAATACTATTTAAATTTGAAGTTTACCGTTTAAAATGCATAAAAATGTTTTTTTCAAATTTCTAATGCTTAGCCACTTTTTACAATATCGTGAATCAGTGTGATGGACCTTATGGGGAATTCCATTCTTTTCGAAATTGCTCTATTATTATTTTTTATGTAACTTTCACTGGTTCGTCAGTAAGAGTCATCAAAGTACAGTTTTTGGAATGAATAGTTTTTTTTTTCAATTTTTTTGAGCGAACCGCAAAAAGTAGGGGGAAAAAAGGGCTGACTTGTAAAAAATAGTTTCTGACCAATATTTAATTAATTTACAGACATTTTTATATCTTAAAAGGTAAAAAAATGATAAATAATAATTAATTTTTATCAATTTCTTACATTTTGAGGTATAAAAATGGTTGTAAATGAATAAAAAATTGGTCAGAGACACTATTTTTCATGAGTCCGCACTTTTTTCTCGCTATTTTTTGCGGTTTGTTCAAAAAAATTGAAAAATGAACTATTTAGTCCAAAAACCTTACTTTGATGACTCCTACTGGCGAACTAGTGAGAGTTATATAAAAAAACAATAGAGCAATTTCGAAGAGCGTGAAATTTCTCATAAGGTCCATCAAACCGATTCACAATATTGTAAAAAGTGGCTAAGCATTAGACATTTGAAAGAGAAACCATTTTTTTACATGCATTTTAAATGGGAAAACTTCAAATTTAAATAGTAAGTATTATAGTTGATATTAAGAGTTAAAACTAGGTGAGATTTTTTTTTTTTCTATAGGTAGATTAATATATTGCTTGAGCACCGACAAAAAAATTTGCAGAAGTGAATCATCCTAGGTGCATATGCCTATCAATCAACAGCAATATCTAAGTTCATTTCCAATAATCATTACTTAAACATAATAAGCACATGACCTGATGTGTCTAGGCTGTATGTGCCCACTGGGAAATCATGAATTTTCTCACAGAAATGATCTGTTTGTTTTTATATCTCTGTTTGTGTATTATATCATTTTTGTTTGCACACTACAATAGGAACAAGCTAACTTCATTTAGTATGATCACTCATTTAGGAAATTTGTTCTGATCCGATTTTAGCTGTTGTCATTGAAATGAAGTTAATTTGTGGTTTAGTGAAATTTTCTAGCATATTAATTATTTTTTAATCAACATGAATTCAGAATAGCTGCCGTAATTTTAAAATATTTTATGCCATGTGAAATGACTATTAAAATATTCTTGACATTAACAATATAAAATCTTGCTTAAACGGTCATTTATAAATTCTACTATTCAGTGACATATTTTGACAAATCTTCTTTTGTTTACTAATAATTTTGTTAGTTCCATCAGTATTTTTTGTGAGAGGCATATGTGATTCAAAAGAAAAAGATTTTATTATATCAATCGAATCCACTAAAAAATAAGCAAACCACTAGCGCAAGAATGATAGTTTTGAAAATGTATTGATTAATTGCATCGTTTTTCAAAGTTAAATCAGAAAAAATGCATATATCACAAAATAATCATGCAATACATGTGAATCTAAAAAAATTAAAAGCCAAGGAAAAAAAATAGTTACCAAGCCCTGAACTGTAAGGGCCTCTCTTTTTTCACAGTTCAATTAAAGTATATCCATATTAAAGTTAAGTATCACATAATATGTACATATGTATAACAATCTTATGGCATGTGCGCAGCGGGCATTCCACTGGCGGCCGGCCCTTCCGCCGCGCACGGCGCCGCAGCGCTCCTTGCGCAAAGTGAGTGCTCTGCGCTGATGCACACTCTCTAGTACTGTGATTGTTGCATTTTACTATAAACATGATATTTTGATAAAATTGGTTCAATGTTTAACATCACATTAATTGATCATTTAAGAATTGTAGTCTTTTCGAGTTTAACTCGGAGTTGCTATCAATTCGGTTAGTTATTATAATAAATGCTTTCTCTGATAAACACTAAGAGTAACAACGATGCCATAGTTAAATATTGTTCCATGTATGGAGTGAGATTGCACTCGACACGCTGCACTTCCCACAGCTGCATTTATCCAGACCGGATATTAAAACGTAGTGGGCGTATCACTTTTATAAATGAATGTACACTAGCTCTTTCCGAGAAAATTGTTTCAGATAATTAGTTAGAATGCTATTTCCTCATTAATGTTATGTGAATTTTAAAGGTTTTTGTTTTGCATGTTTATTGTATTTATACTTTTCCATGTTAGAGCTTATGATACACTTTATTATGTGGCAGATAATGTCTTCATTTCAGTAATTTGCGCATGTCTATAATATCAGGGTTGGCTTGCAAAATGTTGAAAAGTCATGGATTATTTTACAATATGTTTTTATTTTATATGTTATAGAAACTTATGTACTAGAAACAAGTGTCGAGGGTGCTTAAATTCTCATTGTGGAATATTAAAATCAATCTTATGTGCAATTTTACAATTATAGATATATAATGTAGTTCTATTTTTTAATAATTTTTGCATATAGATAATAAATAGGAAGTTAAAAATTGAGATCATCAATTTTAGTCGTGTAATTTTAGAAGTGTAGCCTAAAAATTGTGTTTTCTTGCACGGCAATCACAATGAATGAAAGTAAGAAATACGTAGTTTTCTGTAACTTAATTTTTGAAAGGTTTTTTATTCAGCACAAACATAAAAGCACATGTTGCCACCTACTAATTCATAAGAAGCTTTATTTGCTTGTATTGTGAAAAATGAGCAATATAAAATGCTAAAATTTTGTTCTTTATTGCTCCTTACCTTCTGAATAACTAAGATAGAATAAAAATGACAACAAATTAAAAAAAATACTAGTATAACTTTGATTTTTTTTAATAATGTGTTTAATAGACAACGCTATTGGTTTTAAAATTGTAATTGAAAACTAGAAAAATAAGTTTTTGATTGTTCTTTATCTACATATTTATAACTTTCCAAACTTTATAAGTGTTTATTAATTAAATATTAGAAATATATAATTATTTTATTGGTAATAGGTTTTATTATTAGAATAAATTGAAAAGCATGTTAATAAGACAGTATATTAAGAAAATTACTTTTGTATTGACTACTAGATAACATAGTAATCACAAAAGTAATCTGTCCAACCTGAGTGTGGTCACCTTTTTTCTAATTCTTGGGAGAAAATTATGGTTAATCAATTTTACAATAATATAATTTAAAACAGTTTAAAATAATAATTTAAGAAAATCATTTTTTTCAAATTAAAATTAACAACAAGACAATGTCATATGTCCCATCTTACAATTCCTTTATATCAAAGTATTGTTTTAAATAAATGTCTCATTTGAATGTAATCACTTTGAATAAAAAACTTATGACTCTTTAGCATGGTAAAAACATATTTTTTTGATGCTCAAAAACAAACAGAAGCACTATTTATTCCAAATAAAAAGGTTATCCATAAATAAATTTTCCTTTGATGAAGATATAAAATTGGATATTTCACACAAAAATAAAATATTTACACCTCAAATACTTCAATTTAGAATTCTTGACTTGATGGGTTCAAAAATTTCTTTTATCTATAAAGAGGTATGTATAAAAGATGTATATATAGTTATTTCTTCAATGAGAGAAGAAATAACTATTTATCTAATTCTTATTGCCTGGTAGTTTTCTTTTACTCGTGGCTTTTACCCAAAGGAAAAATGTTACCCGTAAACATAAAATCTGGCAGATTATCCCTACACTTATACAACTTGCGTTTTTCCTTTTTGGTGCAACCCTGTAAATATGTTGGTTTTACAAATAATCTTTGACTTTAAAATGTTTTTTTATATGTCCTTAATATTTATTGATGATAATATTGAATATTATTCATAATTGTAGGTAATATTTTCATTTGAATAATTAACCTTAGCAATAATTTTCTTGTTTATATATTTAATATAAATTTTTTTAAATAGTTTTTTAATAAATCAATTGTACTTTGAGCAACTTGAGAATATATCTGTATATATAAATTGTGTTTCTAATTTCTGTTATTTCAAAAAAGAAAATCTTACTAAATTAAAATATCTATATATAGTGAAATGTAGTTTGGTCTTCATATGAAATTTTTATAAAATATCTATGTATACATATTTACTAGTTGTCTAGACCTTTTCATTTTTTAAATATATGCTATGCTAATTTCTATGCAATTGTTTTTATTATTGCTATTTTTATTTAAGGGATTATAATGGATATTTTTTGTATGTCATGAGAAAGGAATATTTTTTTACAACTCATCAAATTGAATGTTTCATATTTATTGACTATTTAAGAAGTGACAGTTTTAAATAGCATTTAAGAACAGTAACTGGAATAATATTGTACATTTTTGTATTTGGATTATGTGAATCGAAATAAAATTTACTTTATTTAAAATTGGAAAACTCATTCAAATATCTATGGTAATTTGGAGTCATTGTGAGTCCATATAAAGTTATTTCTCAATAAATATGTTTTCCATTGTCAGTAATAATATAAAAAATACTTGTAGAAATTAATTCTTTCAAACACTATTTGTGTTTGATTTGTGTAAAGCCACAAATTACAGATTAAGATTTGTCAGACAATTCAATAAAAATAATGATATTTTGTCTGTTAAATTATTTTTTTGTTATTTTTCATTACTTATGTTCAAATGTGAATCAACATTAAAAATATATTAAGCATTTTCTTATTATCTCTACAAATGGGTTTGTTTTATTTTGCTTTATATTTGATAAGAGAAACATTTAAAGTTATATAGTAATTGGAAGTAGCAATTTTTAGTTGTGATAGAACTTAATAAGTTTTCTTTCTTCTCTGTTAACATTGTTGTAGCATTTTTATTTTAGGAATGTATATATTTTTTTAATTGAATTTAACCAAAAAAATTCTTTTACATAAAATATTTCATAGTTTTTTTGTAATTCTTCTAGTGGAAATGGCCGGCATGGCTGGCATGACAGGCATGAATCCCTACTTGCTGCAGAGCTTAAACCACCTTTTGGCCTCGGGTGTGGGTGGGCCTCTGGCCGGCATGATCAGCCAGCTCGCCTCTTTACCTGCATGGCACGGAAAACCTGCAGTATGGACTCAGGACAAGGTAAAATTAATATTTTCATCAACAACAGCTAAAGTAAATGTGACATATTTAAGGATTTGTTAGGACTACTAAGTTGTGCAGAAGAAAATTTGGTATTTTTATAAGGTAATACAATTCATATGATTAAATTTAAAAAAAAATCCATATTTCGTTGGCATTGTAACGCATGTGCCTTCAATCGTAAATTAAATACTTATGGGCATTATATTGATAAACATTTTCACACAATCCAGATGCCCGGTGACGATGAAGAGGTGGACGATGAAGAAATGGGAGTGGCTGAGACTTACGCCGATTACATGCCCAGCAAATGTGCGTATTAGTGACAGCTCTTAGCGAGGGCTCGGCGTGAGATTTTTGTCCCCCTACTGCAATGGCATACAATCCCACAATCCTATTCAGATTAAGATGGCTAGACTTTAAGACTCCTACACTGGTTCACTCCAAGTTGGGAGTTATAAATAATCATTTTCATTGATAACCTCCATGATAGATCATTTAACATGTTTGTAAAGGTTTCTGGCTGTTATCACATTTATCAATGACTAAGCTTAGGATAAGATGTCGGTACATTGACTTATTATTCAAATGTAACACTTTAACCACTCCGTCTCGCTGCTCCAACACTGACCATATAGTAATGATTAGTTTCAAGTGTGTTTATTTAATAATAATATGGCCTTGTATATTAAGTTTTGGACATTGCTTTAGCCCTTGGTATATCAAATAAAATAATGTAAGTTAAATAAAATCAAAGGAATAGAAACTCAAATTAGCGAAGCTAATTCTTAGACTATAACCTTTTTTCATGTATTTGCAAGTTTTTGTGTGTTATGGTCACATTATTATAACTTTAACACTTTTGATGCAAATAGTATTTGATATTGATATATGATGAAATATTTGAGCAGAAATGGCTCAGTGCACAAAAGCACTGCCTTTAAACCAGAAGGTTTGAAAAAATTCTTTCATTAGTAGGAACCTACCCTATCTCTGAATAACAGATATTTTTTATTTATTTATTTTTATTACATTGGATAAGCTTCATTGTAATCCGTTTAGTAATTTCAACAGTCACAGGTAATACATGTTCAAATCCTTACTTTCACCTGTATTGTATTAATGCGCGGAGATAGATTATTTTATTTTTTGGGATTATTTTCATAAATACTAAAATAATGACTGCACCCACATTAGTGAAAAACAGAATCTAAAATGCTATGTACAATAAGAATTCCACGTAATATTCTATGCATTTAAAAACACAAATTGGAATTGAAAATCAGACCAAGATTAGGATCATGTTTGAAAGGGAAATTGTTCAAGTAAAAGATGAAGGAATACGTAAATCCACGCGGAAGGAGCCGGGCGCGGTAGCTAATATTTAGTAATTATAAAATACTACAATAGTTATTGTACCCACGTTAGCCAACAACACAATAAAAAATGCCATATAGAATAAGACTTCTATGTAGTATTCATGCAGGTAAAAATGCGACGCCTATAAGCGATATAACGAACGATCGAATTCAAAATCGAAAGCTCAATAGGGATTGACATTGAGAATCAGACCAAGATCGGAATGATGATTGAAAGGGAAGAAGCTTTAGATACATAAGTCCACATGAATGGAGCCGTGTATGATAGCTAATGTTCAGTAATTATAAGAACTGCATTGTTTTCAGAATATTCAAATATTTATTTATATTTTTTATTTATTTTTGAATAGTGAAGCTAGGCCGTAAACATCCAGACCCTGTAGTGGAGACAGCATCCTTATCCTCAGTCGAGCCAGTCGATGTAACTTATCAGCTCAGTCTTCCTGAAGAGACGATACGAAATGGTCTACTTTCTGCATTGCAATTGGAAGCTGTGGTGTATGCATCTCAAGCTCATGAGCATATGCTGCCAGATGGAACAAGAGCTGGTTTTCTTGTTGGTGAGTTGTGAATTATTTACATCAAGATATAAAATGGTCCTGTCATAGTATTATTAAACTCAAAACTACAAATTAATGCTCATATTATCAATGAAACTAAGGGTAAACTCAATTGTTTTATGGAATCGTAAAATTTTATTTCATGTATTAACTGCATGTTGATTTATTTACATATTAGATTCTAACCAGAGCACCTTTTAAAAAATGTGTTATGAAATGTGGCTTAATATATTTTGTCAGAAAACTAAAGTGTTTCCTTTTGACCTTGTAAAAAGAAATATAGAATAAATGCTCAAAAAATGCTCTTTATTTATTACCTTTAAAAATAGTGCATAATATTTCGTCCATTGTGCCTTTTAAAGTTTGGAAATTTGACATCATAACTAGAATTCATATCTCATTTTGCTCTTCATCATCTCACTCCCTCTCCATCAATCAACTTCTACAATCCCACTCCCCTTCATGAGATATTCTATTCCTATCTATGAGGTCAGCAATGTGGTGACTTGCAAGCTCGTTTATCTTTTGAAATGACTATAAGAAAAATGAAATGTTAATAGACTATAGGCATATATGCATATTCATAAAAAAAATGATTAAAGATTTAAAAGCTCTGAACTTTTCACATTAGATCCTTTCCATTTTGTAGTTTGAATCCCCAAATTAAATACAATAGAAGAGCTTTGAAATGTGAAAATGGCGCCGTTTATAGCACTTTGAACATGTCACATTTATTGAAAATATATAAAATAAAATATTAAATTTTAATGACATTTGTAGTCAGTTTGTTTGCTTTTATTTTGCTAAATAAACGTAAAAAAAAATTGTCAATTGTAAATTATGTATTAAATGAATATGATCAGAGTAGGGGTCATGGTTTGAAAACAGATGAGTTCTTAAAAAATAATGAAAAAGACAAAAAGCAAGAATTTTTTATTTTATTTGTAGGCGATGGCGCAGGTGTCGGCAAAGGTCGCACGATAGCTGGTATCATTTTCGAGAACTACTTAAAGGGACGTAAACGCGCTATCTGGGTTTCGGTCTCCAATGACCTGAAATACGACGCTGAACGCGACCTGCACGACATTGGAGCGGGCAAGATAGAAGTCTATGCTCTTAATAAGGTATTTTTGTTACTCATGTAAATTATAAACTTCGTTTTTATATTGATATCAAAAATGCATTTTCGTCAGTGAAACTATATTACAAGTGTGATGGCAATAACTTTTTCAGTCTTACAAATTATATATGTAGATGGATTTTATCATGCGTCTTTTCGCAAATATTCATAATCTCCTTCTTTTTTAGAATAACTTTGCCAAATTAACTATAATAAAGATATATAATTGAAAACATACTTATAAATAGTATTAATTAATATGAACACAACCCTAATAAATGCTCGGCGAGACTGCAAGCGCGGGTGCAGTCAGGTGGCCGGCCGCGCGGCGCAGTACTTCGCGTCAGCTGTTGTAAGGTTATCATTACGATATTTCTCTGTGTATGTTCTAAGCTATTTTACTCAGAAAATGAACTGACTATGACTGGTTTCTTTGCCAAATTTGTTTTATAAGGGGAGATTGTGCATATCTGCGAATAGATGCTTGATGAAATTCACCTTTAAACAATACACTGTACATGTTATGATTTTATTTTGTCTTAATCAGTGTTTTAGATGGACAATTATAAACTCTCCCATTTTATGTATGTGCCTATAAATATTGTTGAATGCAAACTATATACAGTTGTAGTTAATTTCTCTTACATATTTTTGTATTTTTTGAACAGGATATATTTTGATGTGGATATGTCTGTTTTCATTTTCAATAGAGGTTTTTTCTTTGACACGGGCTTATATGCTCTATCGCCATCTATTGGTGCACGAGTGAACGAAATCGGGCATAATGAACGAACGATGTCAATGACTTCGATCAATTATATACCAGCAAATGGTGTTATTAAGCTACATTTTTTAACTCAAATCTCAAATATTGAATATTTTGGCCGCTACTATTTTTTTTGTCTTCCCTAAGGTGTTTTATATATTAGCATTACAACTATACAAGTCAATTTATTGCCTTTATGTTTACAAACCTATTTTATTGATATATATTGATATAGTATATCGCGTTCATTTCCGATATTAAAATAAAAGGCGAAACATTGTTATTTAATTAATTCTGTATTTAATTTAGAGCCAATATTGTTACTGATGCTCTATTAAGTTACAAGCTTAGGTGTTTTGTTTGTACACCAGAGATTCAAATAAAATTTAGGCATTTTTCAGCAATTATAATTGTTATTTTAAATAAAAATCGGCTACATTGCATACAAATACAGATGTTCAATCGATAAAATGAATTGTTAAATGTAAATATATATGACGATTATGTTTCTTGCAAATGTTTGGAATATTTTATATTTCTACAAATGCTAATGCTTTAACTGAACTTGAATGGTGGTAACCCATTAGTTAAGAGCATCTACTGAATTTGATCCTGGCCCATCTGATCACATAATTTTAATGTCAAATTATTTCATTATCATTTCATATTTTTCGTATCATTGACCTGCGGCTTAAACTTAGTTTGAAATCAACTCTATTTAAAACATTAATTCATATTATCTTTCCAATTGCCTGGATATCCTCTTATAGACAGATGTATCCACATAAAACTTATAGGTATATTAAGGGTATGGTCAACTAGTGTTTTTATTATAATTTAGGAAGTTTGAAATATAAACATTTTATGTTGTGGATGCCATATTTATTCTATAAGAAAAATTGTACTTTTTTTTGCCAACCTATAAAATTAAAACTGAAAGTTGTCAAGACAATTTTACACAGGTAGAGTAAATAAAGAATAAGTGAACAGTTTTCTTAACTATGCTATCCACCTCATAAGAAAATATGTGCTGTTTTAAAATGAGATGATTCAACAAAAATTCCAATTATTTTTTTCATAATTCATAAAAATAAAAAAAATCCTTTGAAAGCTATTTTATTAAATGGTTGGTATTAATTATCTATTATAAACATAAAAAAGATGTTTTATTTGGTTTATTTGGATAGAAATATAATTACAAGGTAAGTTTAGCTACTCTGTGTTTTTAATTTTGTATATTTCTATTACTATAGTTCAAATATGCAAAAATATCATCTGCAATCAACGGCAATGTTAAAAAGGGCGTGGTATTCAGCACGTACTCGGCGCTGATCGGCGAGACTCAATCCACTAGCACAAAATATCGTACGAGACTCAAACAATTGTTGCAGTGGTGTGGAGAAGACTTTGATGGAGTTGTATCCTTTTTTTATATCAAAAAAGCCAACTTATTTCTATTGCCACTATGCCTTGCTCTATAGCAAAATTATTTTTATTAGTTCTTAAATATAGATAGTTTAAAAGAGTTTTATTTATTTCTAAAGGGTATATTCATCTATGAACAGTATCTGAATGAGTGGTCAATGTAATGCTTGCAATTAGGAAGGAATTTGTTGCAACCTTGATGACAGTAGACTGTAGCAGCTTTAACTTAAGTTAAATTAAATCAATTTTTTATTACCTCAAAGAACATATTAATTAAATGATTAGTTCAGGATGTTGTCACCACAATGGTGACAGTCGTCATTAGCAGTCCTTGATCTGCATTGTAAACATATCCAAGGCTTTAATATCACTAGCCTCTCATATAGAAAGTGTACTTCAGCAAGACGATTAACAAAAACCTGATCTAAAAAGATTAAGTTACAACACTTAAAATTCAAATGTCTATTATTAAATTAAAACATCAAATCGTTTTTCTAATAACTCATTGTAAACAAATGAATGGATAGACAAAAAAAATTATAGAATGGATATCCCCAGAGAGGCTTGTATTGTACCTATTGTATTTGGAGGATGTGAACTGATTTATAAACAAAGTAAGTGGATGATCCTTAACTCGTATCAAACACCAGATTGTTTTTGATGAATGTCACAAAGCGAAAAACCTTTGCCCTGTTGGTTCGGGGAAAGCAACGAAAACCGGGTTGACTGCCTTGGAACTTCAGAATAAATTACCCAAGGCCCGAGTGGTGTACGCTTCGGCAACGGGCGCTTCGGAACCACGCAATATGGCGTACATGGTGCGCTTGGGTATATGGGGTGAAGGTACCCCATTTCCTACTTTCATGGACTTCATCAATGCTGTGGAAAAGAGGTTAGTGGCTGTCATATAGCTCACACTACTCATCTATTAAATTGCCATATCGAAATCTTGATAGTAGTACAATATTTTTTTGTATTTCATCAAATTAAATTTTATTGAATGATGAAGAAAGAAGTAATTAATGAAAATGTTTTACCAAGTCAGGCATGCTTTAAGTAATGCCATTCAATAACTTGAAATAAAATACAAATGTTTCGAAAAATGTGGTGCCCATGAATTTTTGCTATCTTAGCTTCGTTATCCATCTGGTTGTAACCATAATTTTAATTTTACTTTTCATTTTTGTTGTTTTTATTTACCTTTTATATTTTGCCATGAATTAATGTATTCAGATTCAATTACTCTTTTGCTAAGATACAATTCAATAAGTATTTTTTAAAGTGAAAAGTTCTTTGGCATGGTTGTAATTTCAAATACAACAAAAGAAAAAGCAATGCTAGATAAAAAACAGACATATACATCTATTGGCTTGTGACAAAATAAGATAGAATGCGAAAGAGAGATATATGTGCCTGTCTTGTCATTCTTTGAAATCGAAAACATGGAGTCTGAATAATAAAATGTAAATTAACATAAAAGTTCTTTTATGTAATTATAGTATTCAGTACTATAACAAATAAACCCTATAATTATCCTACTCCTAATACTGCATTTGTCTAATTCACTTATTAATACTCCTAATTCACCTCTGAATACATACTCATTATTTTTTATTTAATCACATATTTTAAACAAATCTAAAAGTTCAAAGCAGTGATTTGTAGTTTATAAACATGTGAACAAATGGAAATATGGCTTGCAAACTTTAATAAACACAATAAAAACATAACGCCTATCAAAATATAAAGTTCTTTATCAATTGTCACAGCAGACAGTGTGGGCTTGTTTTGCTTATGAGAAATAGATTATAAGATGTTACACTCGAATATCATTATATTAATTAGCAACTAACCTCATTTGGTGCTAACATTAACAGTTTGCATTGTCGGTCGATATGATTAAGCTACATGGATTTTTTTTTAATAATAACGACACAATAACATTGCTGAATAGAGGCGTAGGCGCTATGGAGATAGTGGCCATGGACATGAAGTTGCGCGGTATGTACATCGCGCGCCAGCTTTCCTTTCATGGCGTCACCTTCAAGATCGAAGAGGTGCCGCTCTCGGACTCGTTCAAGCTCATCTATGATAAAGCTGTGGCGTTGGTAAGTGGTGTGTTCCTTTTTTGGTGTATTGTAAGATACTAATGATATAGTCTATGACATACTGCTAAATTTTTTTTTTTGGAAATAGCATTTCCAAAATGTATGACATAGCTGATAGTCTCTACTTATAAGTGTATAAATAAATGGTGTTTAAATGTTTCTGATATTTTTCTACTGTTTTGATAATTATACTGCATATGGAAAACGTTGATTTCTATTATATTGGTGATTTAACAGTGGGTGGAGGCGATGCAACGATTCACTGAAGCTGCAGAATTGATAGACGCCGAGAGCCGTATGAAGAAGACTATGTGGGGTCAGTTTTGGTCAGCACACCAGAGGTTTTTCAAATACCTCTGCATTGCTGCCAAGGTGAGTTGCTAGTTCTGGATGGAAGCGCGAAATAAAATTACTTAATTTTTTGATACGAAATAAGATGTTCAGATCCAATAGATTATAATCGATTTAGACGGGGACAGCATTAAATTCTTTTTTTAAACGTATTTATTTTTAATGCATTTTTTTTATAAATAAATATAAATAGCAATATATTTTAATTCAACTTTTATTAGTAAATTTTATTAGATTTTGTATTTTAATAAAATTTTGTAAGTGTAGTAACTTTTTTTATTTTTAGCCAAATAACGAAATAAAGGTCATAATTAATAACTAAAGCTTTTATATTAATGCAATAATATCGAGCCTAGAAATGAGATCTGATTGACTTGCCATATAGAGACAGCTTGTATTTCATCTTGGCCATTGCTATAAAAAATTAATTCTATACAGGTTAATCACGCGGTAGTGACTGCCCGCGAAGCTGTTAAATGCGGTAAGTGTGTCGTGATAGGCCTCCAGAGCACCGGCGAGGCCCGGACGCTGGAACAGTTGGAGCGTGATGATGGAGAACTCACCGACTTCGTATCTACAGCAAAGTAAGCCACTCATCAAAGTTATTAATAAAGGTCTTCTATAAATTAACTTTCTTTTTGTATAATGTTAGGAAGAGCAAAAGGGATAATGTAAGTGTCTAATTCGTAACTAATCTTCAGATATAGTAAATGGTTATTTAGTGTGAATGACAACAAAAGGCCCTGTGAGTTGACCTTAATATGTTAAACTCTTTAAGGTAGTTACCCTCATAGAAGTTACTGATATGACATGTTAAAAGAGAACTATAGTAATTATATGGTTCTATCATGTCAAGTGATTGATGGGTCTAGGTAATTATGAAGAAAATCGCTATCCCGAGCCGTAAACGACTTTTAAGCTTACCTTTTTTTATCTATACACAATATTATCGTTTAACGCGCTGTGTATAAAAATAATATCAAAACAATATATTTAAATTTTTTCTAGGGGTGTGTTTCAAACATTAGTCGAGAAGCACTTCCCGGCCCCGGATCGTGAGCGCATCAACAGGTTGTTGGGGCTGGAAGCGAGTCGGCCCAAACCGCCCATCCCTAACGGCGTACAGCCGGAGAAGAAAAATGGACAGCTCTCTGAGGATGCTAACACCTCAAAAAGAAAACGTAAGCTAGAAGATTGAGTTTTTCAATCACTATTATTTGGCTATCAAAGCTGTTGATTTAGCTTCAAAAGTTTTGACTCCAGCAAAACCGTGAATTGTAAAGTTAATTTAAAAGCGAACTGCAATGTCAATATATATTTTTGTCCATAATCTCCGTAATGCCTCTTCTGTGACCTACTATTGGTCTCGGTTTCTAGCAACAATTTTATTCTATTGCTCTTGATCCTATTTTTTGTTTTGGTTAATTTTCATTTGTGTTTATAATTCCCTTTTTCTCTATATCTAATTATTCTAAGTTAGCTGAAAAAGTAGTGAATTATGAATATTTATCAGGATTGTATTAAAATTCAATAGAATTGTTATCAGTGGACCCCCACTTTCTACAAAATCTGAGTAACCATCCAAATTAAAAAAAAATCAAGCAGCATATTCATACAAGTCTCAAATGTCAACTTTGAATTCAAATGTCAATGTTTAACTTTACAATTAAAGAAAAAAATATTTTTTAATGAAAAAACATTCAAATTCAGTCAGTATTTTAAGTAATTGTAAATATATTTGGAAAATGTTACAAAAAAATATAATCATGTCAGTTTTAATTAATAACTATACATAAATCAAATGCCATAATTTACATGTAATTATATACTCAAACAATTTGAATATTGTTTCAATCCATTGTCGCTATGGTAGTGACGGCGAGGCAGCAAGCCAACGCAGCGGCTAAAAGGTCGAGGGGTGGCTCTTCATCGGACGAGTTCATCCGCGACTCTGACCTGGATTTGGATGCGGATTCAGATGACGAGCGCCGGCGCGGCTCCGATTCCGATCGTAGCAGCGACTTCAACCCATTCCGCGGAAGCGACAGTGATGATGGTTTGTAGCAGTTTCTGCTACTTAAGTTCAGAAGTTAAGAATGTCACAAATTGATTTAAGTTCAGCAAAGCTTGCTCTTTGTAGATAAAACATCATTTTTCAAAACTTTTAAGTTTATGTTTAGAATAACAAGGAAATTTAGCTAGAGTTGAATTTACCTATGTCATTGTTAATCTTAATATAACTTATTAAAGTATTAATTCTTTATATCATTAATTCTTCTTATCATCTATAAATGGGCATTTCTTTGCAACATAAACTAAACTGTCTTGTTTTGCAATATTTATTCGACCATGTGTTATTTAAAATTTTAACACAAATTAAGAAGTCTAAGTGAGTTCATAATGTGTTTGGGATGTGCGATCCATACAACAAATATTGGAACACGATCTATAGGCTCTATTGAGATTCATGCGCGAGCTGGATCTGTTCTAAATTACAGAACCGTGGATAGGCCGCAAAAAGAAACCTTTGAAGAAGAGAAAGACGTCTCCAAAGAAGAAAGCTTCAACTACCCAGGACAAGATCGAAACCATGTTCGAAAGGAAAAATAGTACGCCTTCTCAACAACAAATCACAGTGACGACGGCGACCGGCCAAAACCTCACCGGGACACCGGTTGGCACCAATGGATTGTATCTTGGTAAGTTATTGTGAAGAAAGACCTCTTGGTCTTCCATATATTTTTGTAAAATGTACTTACTTCCAAGATGATTATAAATATTGTAACAAATGATAATATTCATAACTAGTACGCTTGTTAAATAATTAATTGAGAAGAAAAACTAAATAAAATCTTTAATTAATGGTTTTTAACCATACATTTGTTCAATAGATGAAAAATATTTTTTCATAATGATCCTGTGTAGTTTTGTATATTAATAGTATAATAGTAGACTCCTTTTTGATTCTGAGATATTTGATAGTTAGAAATCCTTTGTATGAATTTAAAATTATGCAATATTCAAGAAAATGTTTCATCAGGTCCAGCCCGTAATCAACCACCACCGAGGTCGGCAATCGAGCGCGCATGCAGCATGAAGGAGGAGCTACTGATTGCCATTGAACGGCTGGGTCAACGCCTGCCGCCTAATACTCTGGACCAGCTAATCGATGAACTCGGTGGCCCGGAGAACGTCGCTGAGGTATTTTTCTATTTATTAGTCAAACTTTTTAAACGCGCGGTGTAATCTATATATCCCGTCAAGTTAGCCCAATCCATTGGACGCGCTCGGGATATATATGCCACGCATACGTTCGTTCTCTGCCGCGAAGTACAAAAAGTTCCCTTTGAATTTCTGTGTTATACATGAATTGTTAAACTAAATTAAATCATATATTTTATAAAATAAGGCAAAAAAAATATCTACCTTTCGAGTCACTTCAGAAAATTTACAATCTATTTTTAAAGTTGGGTAATCATTCAGTTTACTTCACGACTGCTTTGTTATCGCGTATTTGTCTGTATGACTATTCATAATAATGCAGCTACAAAAGTAACGGTGAATGTTTTCTTTTGATATATAAATTAAATTACGTAAAATACTTTATAGCATAATACAGTAATACTTTTATAGTGTTTCTCAAAAGCAAATATATGAAGAACGTGTCTAAAGCTTCCTTTGTCGGTTTTGACGTATAAAATGGCGGTTGTGATTTTCTTTTGTGTTGATTTCATACTCCCTCCCAAACTCCCTCAAACACCATCCTCCCCTTCCCCCTGCCCCTGTCCACCTCTCCCGTCCTACCTTGTTCGCAAAAAAAGAAATGACTGCTGGGCTACTGCCAGAATTGAAAGGCATTTACAACACCTGAATCGATTACCATATAGAGCTAAGGAAATCAAATGTGAGAAAATTATACTTTTTATATGTTACACTAAAATAATCCGCTCCCCATACAGATGACGGGTCGGAAAGGTCGAGTAATACAAACAGAGGATGGGCAAATTTTATATGAAAGTCGATCAGAAGCAGACGTACCGTTGGAGACTCTAAATTTGACGGAGAAGCAGAGGTTCATGGATGGCGAAAAAGATGTTGCTATTATATCTGAAGCGGCGTCTAGCGGTATATCGCTACAAAGTGACAGGAGGTAATGCGATAAATATATTATAGCCTTCAAGAAATGTCATCTTTATTTCTATTATAATAAATTGGAAGATAATAATTTTTGTTCAACTTCATATTCGCATGGACATTTAATAAATTATATACTAATTTTGCTTTATAGCAGTAGCTTAATAATGTAAATTTAAAACCCCTCAGGTGATATCATTATGACGTCAAAATTAAGTCAAGACAAGAAAATTTACCCGCCGCGTGCCCTCGGTTTACGAAATTTTGATGTTATAATGATATCGGCTGAGTGGTTTCTAATTCACCGAATTAATCTACTGGCCTTGCAGGTCAATTTTATTAACTTCAAACGATCAACTCTGTATCATTGTGGAGTAAAAATTATGTTGAAGGGTAGGCAGCAACTAGATTTCCACATGGAATGATCTTTACATATCTCTCTTGCTTCACTGACATCCATCAATCTTTTAATGCAAGCTCGTCGGTTTCGGTTGCTTAAAATTAGGCCCTTCTTCAATATTCCATCAATACATGTGCATAGGATTTTCTAGGGTGACGATTAGTGATTTTTCCACCACACACATTCATTCTAGAGATTTGTTTGGACAGTCTACTTTCATTCATCCTTTCCAGATAGCCAAACCACCGTAACATACCCTTTTCTACTTTTTCTATTTTAGTCACTACATCTTCCTTCAAACTAAACCGTTCTCTGACATCACTGTTCCTACGTCTATCTTTCAGAGACTCCATACATATTACGCAGAGATCGCATCTTTACTGCATTAATTCTACTTTCATTTTTTTCTGCCATAACCAAATGGATAGCCAAACGCTCTAGTCATGAGATATTTTTACTATTCATAATAGGAAGCAAGGCCCCATTCACTTTATTTCTCGCCTTCATTCTCTTTATAATATCTCTGTCATGTTTACCATCAGTAAATAGACTACTTAAGTATACAAAGTCTCACTTATTCGTCACTCTCACCTTCTATATAAGATGTATAGAAGGTGAGAGTGTCCAAACAAGTGAAAAAGTTTGTATACTTTACATCGCATTCAGTCTTCAGTCAGTGTTTTCAAACATCATCACATTAGTCCTGCTAACATATACATTCATACCTCCATTCTTAACAGAATCATTCATTTTGGTTACCATCTCCCGCAGCTTGCACGTCGACGACGTAAGGGTTACTTAGTCGTCGTTGTACAAGACGCATTTGACAGACAGCTCATCCATTCTTAATCCACACTCATACTCCAAACAGATTATGTAGACAGCTATCCATGAATAGATTGAATATCCACGGTAAGGTACACATCCCTGTCTGACACCCCTACGGATGTTAAACCAGTCAGTGTATGCTTCATTTATTCTACCACAGGCACTGGAGCCCTGTATAGGGATTACAATGCCTGTATCAATCCACTACTAATACTATGCATGAATAGGGCTCTCCATAGATCACTCAATCATAAGCTTTATCCAGATCTTCTAAAATACAGAAACCTTATGGCCCTTGGTCAAAAACTTTGCTGTAATGTTTCACAGAGAAAAAGCTTGGTCTGAATACCCCATCCCTTTCCGAAATCCCATTTATACATCTCAGATCTTATTTTCAGTTTCTTACACAACTTTATCAATAATAAAATTCGCATACAGTTTGCTAACGACGCTAAAGAAGCTTATAGGTCAGTAGAGCAATCATGCCATGAGCCTTTCTCTTTATGTACATACTTTATATTGATAAATGTTTAATTTTCTTGTACAGTTAGTCTGGTTTTTCATTCAAGTCCCTTTTTCTGTCAATAACATTAAAATAAAGAAAATTTTTAAAAATAGTGAGTCAAAAAAAGGCTAAAATAAAAATCCCATTGTAAGCTTGATTTTTGAAAATCCTATTGAAAATAATTAAAATAAAAATGTACTGATTTCTTTAGTATAAGGTTAAAAAATCACAACAAAACATGAGCATAATAAAATATAAATACCCTCAAAACATGCAAAATAGTGATAGCCATATCAAAATTTGACAAGTTAATTTCTAATTGTGAAATCATAATTGCATTATAGCAACATAACCGCCCGAGCGTGGATTCCACTTTTGGTTTTTTGAATAAGCTTTGATATAGCACAAACTCAAATTTCTAACTTATTCATTAAATATCATGCTAATGATGTGTCTTGTTTCGCAGGGCACGGAATCAGAGGCGGCGAGTGCACATAACGCTAGAATTGCCGTGGTCCGCCGACAGGGCAATACAGCAGTTCGGTAAGCATTATAAATAATTAAGTTTATATATTAAACCACTTGATCTGGCCCTCATCACATCAAATGCATTTTTTTTAATTTTAATTTTATTTATTAAACCACTGATATCCTAGCGGTTTGCATGCGCGTCAGCTGTACTGGTATGTAACATATCTTTATAACACATCTGAAGGTTGATATATCGACGGTTCTTTGTTTTGATACTGAAGGAAGACATTGTGAGCAAAGCTGTATATGGGGGAAGCTTCATTGGAATTTTCGATGTACCTGTAAAATTCACAAGTGTTAGACCAGTCTGGCCTGATTTTCTATCCCCAGAGTAGACCTGTTCTGCAATGGAACATTGTATGGGTATATATATATACATTAATATTTAACATAAATCTATGAGATATATGGGGATTTAACGAGATGTGGCAATTGTTTTAATGGTGCCTCTTATTGTTTGGTTTAAACCGAATCAGCATGCCGAGTAAGCCCTCAACAATGCATCACAACTATGTATCACAGTATGTTCTGTTTATGCTATAAATTGACAGCATATATTTCCTTTAGCTATAAATAATATTATACTTATAGTTATTAGTATTTAATATTTATAATGTTGTAAGAGTTAAATATATGTGTTATACATTGACAAAGTGCATAATATATAAATTATTTTTGTCACAGGTCGCACGCATCGCTCTAACCAAGTAAACGCACCCGAATACATATTTCTGATCTCGGATTTGGCCGGTGAAAGGAGGTTCGCTTCCACGGTCGCGAAACGCCTCGAGTCCCTGGGAGCGCTTACGCATGGGGACAGGCGCGCCACCGAAACTAGAGATCTCTCACAGTTCAACATAGATAATAAATATGGTAAGTTGAAATATAGCACTAACTTCATTTTGAAAAATGGAAATACCTAATAGTTTGTTGTCTAAAGTGGGATATGTGTTGTTGTGACATTGTGGACGTGTGTTCGCAGGCCGCACGGCGCTGGAGGCGGTGATGAAGGCGATAATGAAGTATGAGACGCCGCTGGTGCCACCGCCGCGGGACTACGCGGGAGATTTCTTCCAAGATGTAGCCAACGCGCTGGTCGGCGTCGGGCTCATCGTTAACAGCGAGAGTTCTCCCGGCGTGCTCTCTTTAGATAAGGTAAGTGCATTATCTAAATTATTTCAGGATTATTTCTTTGCAATACATTTCTACTTATAATGTTAGGAATGCTAAACGATAAAATATTATGAATACAAAGAATCATGAGTAAATTGGCCACGTTTTTTACCAACAATAGAGACAAGACCTTATAATATGAACATTGCATTGTACATTAGTGGGACAAATGAGACGAGATTCAAAATGAAACTTCAATAACGACTGATATTAATGTCGATATTACTATTTGAAGTATTTGTAATTGTAATCTTCACATTCATTGCACAACGTGTATATGTATGTATTTTAATATAACAACATCTCAGACAGGTGCTTATGATGATATCCTACATATAGACATATTATAGTACATAAACCTATCAATTACTATAAATTAAGTCAAAAATCTGTTACACTGGCTAAATATAAATTCATGGAGGGTTGTATGTAAGACAATTGACCAACTTTATTATCAGATGATCTCTAACCATCCTAAAGTAATATGAATGTCGGGCACTATGCAACACAGGATTATTCCAAACCATGCTCTTAATCCATTATTTATATTTCACTTTCATTTTTGTTCCAATATTGTTGTGTAATCGAAAATAAATGAATGTTATTAATATATAAGTTTTTAGTGTAGGTACTTCAGCTCATTATATGTTACCAGGACTACAACAATATGTCAAAGTTCCTGAATAGAATACTGGGCATGCCCGTGGAGCTGCAAAACAGACTGTTCAAATACTTCACGGACACCCTGGCTGCAGTAATGGAGCAAGCGAAAAGAAGTGGAAGATTTGATCTAGGTGAGCAATATACAATATATATATATATATATATATTATTTGATTAGCAAGCATCCCTGTATTGAGGAAAAAAACATTTTTATTTATAATTATTATTCTTATTATTATGACCCGTGTCCTTTAACAATTATTAAATTTATTAAAAATATTGAAGGGGTATTTAATTGGGTAATTTAATTACAGTACCTGGATGACAGAGCTTTGCTGTTTTTTTTTTGGTAGATCATGTTTTTTTGGAAAATATTTTTAGGTACGAATTACATACTGATGAAATATAAAAAATATTTTTTGATCGTACCGCATTTTTATCAAAGATCTTTTAGGCATTTTTAAGTGAATACGTTAATTCAAAAGACATATTTTATCAATAACATAAGTAAGCAATTAATTTTCTTGGTCTAAGCTCAAGCCAAACACTCATTGGCTTAGTGTTGCTTAACAATGTCACCTAATGTCAAGTTGCTTTAGTGTTGCTGAGTCGGTAAAGCAGTTAAATGCTCCCAATAATAGTTTTTCTCACAAAAAAAAAACTTGAAACAAATAAACTAAAAAATTAAAAAAAATAATCTAAACATTTGAAAAAATTATCCTTGTGGAATCCAACCACGGTCTTCTGGATTCAGGAGTGCCCCATTTCCCAACTGTGCTATTATAATCTTGTTGATAGCGGCTAAATTTACTTTCGCATTCTAATTTATTGTTTGAAAACACAAATAAAATGAGGTTTTCTACAAATGAAAACTAGCATGATCGATTTATCATCCCCGAAACCCCCTGCATACTAAATTTCATGGAAATCATTAGTGCTGTTTCTGAGATTATGATTACAAGACTTCGATTCTTGACAAAACAAGATTACAAGAATTGCTTAAAGATATTAGATTTATCCGATTATCTGGTTATTGTACTAAAAATGTCTGTTCAAACAATAACTGTAATAGTTCTTAAGACCATTTTTCATCAAATTAATATTCTTTCCAAATCAAATTAAGAATATCTTTATTTAGTACATGACGGAAATACAATTGAAGTATGTCTTAAATGAATTCTTTTTCACATAAACATTACCACCTATTCAAAATATTTATTTACAATGCATAACTTCATAATGTTAATCACCAAACAAGATTATTAGGAAATATAGGAGGGCTGCTAATAATATGAATGACCTGGCAAAACCAGTGTTCCTAGGTGCTACATTTGACATGCATGGTAAAACTTTTTTCATGCTAGTCCTACTAATAAGGTTTTATAGTACATATACAATTTCTAATGTTTTTAGTAATTTTAAAATTTTATATTCTGAAAAAATGGGTGTCACTTGTAAAAATATTTGTGTGATGATTTATTACAATTCTCGGCATTAATTAACTAAGAAACAGGGCATCTATGAACTCACTTCAAATGTTAGTCTTGAAGCACTATTGAAAACCATGATGTATTACTGATTTAGTGAGATCAATT
This sequence comes from Eumeta japonica, assembly GCA_005406025.1. Lineage (NCBI taxonomy): Eukaryota > Metazoa > Arthropoda > Insecta > Lepidoptera > Psychidae > Eumeta > Eumeta japonica. The sequence goes on along the minus strand of BGZK01001514.1, from coordinate 50,078 downwards.
GTGTGTGTCGTATTCTTACAAACGAATTTACGGGTTGCCCTAACTCAATTTGCACAAAATATCAATGCTTTGCGCGAACTAATTATGCAAGATCGTCCTGGAAAAAGTAAAATAGAGGTGGCTTTGGGAAAAGGTATGACTTGCATACGTGATTATTTGGCTCTAAAAAAATTGTTCTCTATGGATTCCACACAATTTAAGAAGTGATGAAAAACAGGCTCAAGTTGATTAGTGCGAAAAAATGTAAAAAAAAATATAATCATGGTGCTTAAAAAACTGATTACAATATCTATAAAGATGATGAATCTTGGATCAATGCATGTAACCCTGAAATTAAATAAGTCAATGGTGTGCGCGTTCCAAAATGAGCCGAACCCAATAAAAATTATTCATGGCAAAATGGTTACCTGTTTTCTTATATAAATGGATATGTAGCTACCATGTCACTAGAGTATCGTAAAACAGTTGTTTCAGAATGGTACATGACCATTTATATGGTAGCAATCCTTAAATAAATAAAAAGAACAACCAGCCACACAGAATCATTCTTCATCATGACAATGCTAGCTATCACACGTCAACCGATAACTCTGTATTTGGAAGGTTAAAATATCTAATTGATGTGTCACCTGGCATACATCCCCAATTTGGCACACAACAACTTCTATTTATTTCCTAATATGAAGGATAAGTTATATGGTCTACGATTTGCGACCTGCAAAGAAGCCTTTGATGTAATCATAATGCATGAACACATTGACGATAATGCTTGTTTTACAGATATCTCAGTCATAATGGAAAAAGTTAGAAAAATTTGTAACATATACAAAAATGCATTGATCATGATGGTGAATATTTTGAAAAGCAATAAAGCTATATTTAATTATAGAATTTTTCTTCTTGTTATTCCAGATTCTTGAAAAAAACCCTCGCATTAAAAATTCATTCGTACCTCTTCACAGAAGTAGACAGAGACCACAGATCTCCATTTGTTATGATGGTATTTTTACTTCATTGGCATTATTGATGGCTTACAAGTTTCACAATCTTCAATATTGTAATAAATTTAACTGATATATAAGATTTTGTAGGGCTTATTTTTGTTGACCTTTCCATCACATAAGTTTACGTAATAATTTTTATCATTCATATAATAATATGAGAATAATATAAAAAAATATGGCCCAGATGCCAGGTATGAATGTGCTGTGCAGCAACGTAAAAACGCCATACGTAATTTACTCACAATCACGGCATCACTACTGATGTTGGTCTCATTTCGCTATTCAATCTCAAGGCTAACATTTTGTTTGAGCTTGCAAATAAACAATAAAATGAGGATTACATAATGTTTTTAAATATAATAATTAAAAATCACACTTATGAAGTGGGGTTACACAAACTTGACTCAAAACATTCAACAAAAAATAATCAAATGTTTACAATGGTAAAACTAAATAAGTTTGAAGTATATTTCAAAGTTTAATTTATGTATGTTACACATCAGAGAAATGAATATTCTAATGAATGGTGTAGGTATTTTGGACCTGGGCAGCGCCGGAGAGTCGGTGCGCCGCGTGCGCTGTACGCGCTACGTGCGCCGGCACGCCACCGGCCTCGCGCCCGTCGAGCTGCACACCGTACACTCCGAGGTGCTCACCGCTATAGCCCAATATCGTTATATAATATAATAAAATAACCATATACATTGAATTTTATAAAAAAGTCATGAGTGGAACATATATGATACTCAGAGGAAGTAGAACCATACAAAGATTACCGTTTTATCAGTGTTTCTAAAATAAAATGTATTTGGTAGATTGCAATAGAAATTTTAATGAGATCATTTTTCAAACACATTAAAATTTATTTTTCGTTTATAATCAATTCTAAAACCTCATATGACAGTCTTGTGGTGCATATATTATTTGTATAGTGGTTTTTCAAGTAATAAACATGAAACTACTCTCAAGAACTATACATTGTTATATCTGGTATTAGTTATCAGCTTTAATAATTATGGAATCTTTTTCATGAGTGGTCTGAATGTATATTTGTGTTTTTACTGCATTTGCAATGTCTTATCTTGTGATTATTGTAATATTAAGAACTTTTTTTCCTAGCGCCACACTAAAACAAAATAATTACAGATGCTGTTTATTTTTTAATACAAATAAGTATTCTCTACTTTTTTTTACTTTTAAAAGTTAATTTATAAAAGAGTTAACATCGTGGGAAAGGTGAATTCTGCGATAATGCCAGACAAGATGTTGATCTCTTATATTGTCTCTCTCTCATTTCGCCTATAGAGAATAGAAAGCTACTTCCCGCTCCTCTGAACCCCCCATACCACACTTAGCATGCGAAAGAGTTGAGTCAGCAAGTTGTTGGTTTGTTTTATAATATAGTTTTATTTCCATTTATTATAATTATTTACAAAAACAAAATGCTTTCAAGTATATAATGTTATGGATATGAAGTATTTATACTCATTTGTAATGCAAGGGGCTAAATTGAGTGGGACATTGACACTGGAAACTTCCAAAACGTCAGCAGTTGACATATTTTATATTGAAAAATTTAAAGCATACTTCCAAATTTTATTCTGTTTTACTATTGCTTAATAAAAACCAATTATATTTAAATATAACTTCTATTATATATAAACTGTGCGATTTGAATTCAACAAGTTGTTTGTAAATTAAATTGAAACTTACATTTTTTATAGAAACTGGCCTTTACTCTGTTAGAAAGGATGTCTTACATGAGCTCAAAATTTGGAGGGTAACTAAATGACGTAAAAATTGACACATGATATTGAAAATAATTTATTCTGCTTACGAAGTAATAAATTTTGCAATTTTTTAGCTTCATATATGATACAATTGCAAAATCTAATAGAAAATCCTAGTCTCGTCCACCCTTCACTTATAAACCACTTTAAATAACACATCTGTACAAATCAATACATGATTTACTTCTGTATCCTTCTTTAGCGAGGCATGGAGTGGAATGATGCCCTAGAGAAATGTTCAACGCTGACGGGTGCCAAGGAGGGCTTCTATCTGTCGGTGCAGGCGCGGAACAATAAGCAAACTGCCATATTGTGCGTGGCCTACCAGCACAGCGCCATCAAGCGGGACAAGGTGGCCAAGAAGGATCAAATGTTTCACATTTATAGGTATATAATCAAATAGAATGTTGAAACGCAGTTTTCTGGACAATATATCTAAATTGAGGATTTGTAATCTTACTTAATAAATATGGGTAACTAATGTATTGTTTGGTATACACATATCCAAAAATAATACATAAAACAGAGTCGTCTACTCCATGCAACTAAATTGACAAAGAACTATGTCGTTGACAGGCACTACATTAGAATCCTATTTAGAGCCTGTCAAGAACATCGCAATCGCCAAGGAGATTAATAGTCTCTGCGAAATAACTAATTTTTTGGAAGGTGCCTGTGCGATACTATTTTTCAACATGAAGAGAATAGTACTCGACTGATAAATAAATAAAAATGAATTGAAATATTGCTCTTTTATTATTTTCTTTCATTTTTCGTCTAATCATTCTATTCTGACTAGTTTTTTTTTCATTTTACTTTTGTGTTAATATATATAAAACCTACTGACATCAAATAAATAGATATCTGTAGCTTTTTTGTATTTTGAACTTTCGAAAACAGAGAAAATCTTTTATAAAAGTGTTCTATCCATAACAGTTGGGAATTGAAAGATAGATAAATTTAATACACTGCATAGTAATATATCTGGCATTTTTCCAATTGTTGACAAGTGAAAATGTTTAAAGGAAAGTTTTAGGAAGCCGTATGAAGACAAGAATTTTGTTTGGTGGCAAAGGTAAACTTTAAAAATAACTATATACTTTACAGCGAAATTAAATTTTATTTTGATTTCATTAATATTTGACGAACGATTTAATTTATAAATGCATTTTATATTACATAACAGACCAAACACGGGTCTCCAATTACGAATGGAGTCATTAGCGGACATAGAGAAGAAATATAAGAGGTGCGGAGAGGAGCGGCTGCCCGAGGCGGAGACTGCGTGGCGCGCGCAATACGACGCCTCGCTGTCCACGTGCAGCCATGCGTACTGGCGGGCCGCCTGCCGGAACGCTCTGGACTGCTAGGTAACGCCACTGAACAACTTGTATAACTTCCAAGACACAATGTAAAAGGGAATACAATTGTCAATTTACAATGTCTGAATTCATTTAAATGTTATCTATACATGTTTTCCCGTAGTCTTGTTAGTTGATTGAAGTGATTCAATACATTATTTGTCAAAATTTAAGATCGTAAGCATTATTGCGTAGGGATCTACTTTAATTAATTCTTTATGGTAATGTATTTATATAAAGGAATAGACAAAAAATATAAATATCTCACCACAAAATCTATATATTGAAATGCGTGTGATATGGGTAGTGAATAACAAGATTTTCCAAAGAGCATTTCAGTCTGTTTAAAACTAAATTTTATTTGCATCATTAAGTTATTAACTGATTGCATACATTTAAAAATACTGTCTTAGCTGAAAAATAAACAAGTGATATATTTATGTTCAACATTGTAAATTTTATTACGACTACCAAATTTGTAATGTGAAATAATTTGTACATAAGATTTAAAAATATAAATTGCCCAAATACACTAGATTTTCCAATTTTAAAGCATATTTCAGGAATACCTGATAAGCCAGTAGGCCAGCCTACAAACACTAGCAACCTTAGATTTTAAGAGCTATTCAAAATACTAATCTAAGAGTAGTGTTTTAAATTCCCCTTTCTTTAGATATCCTATTCCCTCCCAAGAGGCTGGCAATGCACTGGTGATTCCGTTGGGGTTAGGAGTGTTCATGGACGACAATGACCATTTATTCTCTGATGGCTTGTCTACTCATTTGCCCTCGACTATGCTATAAAAAGATCAGGAACTTAATATATGAATAAATAAAATTTGAGTTGCTGCAAAATTTCCCATAATTTATTGTTAACATTATATATTCCAATACATTTACCATACTATGTAAGCATACATATATATATTTAATTATGCTTTAACTAGCATGTTAAATAATATAAAAATGCATGAATAGACGACACTAGCAAGGTCTTTTGTCTCTATCTTTGTACCATATAGATTATGATTTGTACCTGAATTCTTAACTTAGCAATAAAAATTAGTATAAAGAAATTTGTAAATTTATATATGGAATCACAATTGATAAATCTGTCTATAAATTCACTTCCTCAACTCACCAACACCCCATAGGCGTGATTTGCAATAAATAACCATTAAAAGGTAAAACACAGATTCATAAATAAAAAATCACAGTACATTAATTTCTATCAGAACCCTATGCAATTTTATAATTGTCGTATACTAAATTTAAATAACTTAAAAGCAGCACAACGAATCAAAACGTAACTAAACGCATGCGTCCTCTGGCTGTCGTAGCGCACGATCAATACCCCTACTCCCGGCCACCTGCCAGAGCCCGTTTCTTGATTTCTCGATCGTTAATCTTTCTACGTTTTTGGGCGATAGTCTATTAGTCGATCACTACGTAATACCATGCCTAGACTTGTCGTAGGACGTCATGTCGCGTCATTATTGAACATACGTAAATTGTGTTCTGTAGATGTCACTGTTAATAAATTTACAAGTGTCTTCAAACAATAAATGTCGCTGTTTAAAAATTTTTAACTACCTAAGACATATATACATTTATGTGATTGCAGTATATGTTTAAAGTTTGATAGGTATGGCTATCTGCGACAAGTATTTCTCAAGAAAAGCAATTCACTTTTGTAGACATAGAAGCCTTGAATGTTTTTGAATGATTGTAAGTTTAGTTCGTCTTTTTGCATTCATATGTATATGATACACAAAATTGCAATCGGAGGTTATTCTGTAAGAGTTTATTTTATTTTCTTTTAATATTGAATATAATGAGAACTTGTGAAAGATCAATTGTGGATTGCTGTGTTTCCTAGGTGGGTCTGCGCCGACGAACGTACCACGTGCTATCAGGCTCCGTGCTGGCGGTGTGGGCGCGCGTCGAGCACGTGCTGGCGGCGCGCTCTGCGCTCAACAAGATGCAGGTCGTGCGCATCAAGACCGACGACGGGCTTAAAATTGTCGGTGAGTAACGTCGTTCTGGACTCACCGGACGCGACGAATGCAGATTTAATTAATTTTTCTTACTTTTTTAAACAGAACTACGGTCAGGTGCGCCTGGAATACATGAAACTACATGATTATAGCTGTTTACTGCTAACCATATTTGTTCGAATTTTACTCAAAATTATCATTTTGATTTTATTTTCATATGTACGAAACCGAAAAAGATCTTTCATAGGAGATGAACGTTTTAAAATTTTTTAAATTATTTTATGAAAAAAAAAATTACCTAAATAGTCAAAAATATAATATTAATCAAAATTTAAACCCTTAAAAATACATTGAATTTTTAAAAAGTTTAATACATTGTATGTTTTGTATGTACTACTTTTATAGTTTTTTTATATAGTTTTAAATGAATATAATGTATTTCTAAAAGACAGCAAAGCTCTTTTCTTAAGTGTCGCCGGCGTTAATAGACGGCGACCATTTGTTGTGGCGTGATCCACATTCTCATTTATCCATTCATTCTTAATATAAAACATAAATATATATTTAAACTATCAAAATATATAAAAGTAAAAGATTATTTAAGTACATCAGTCAGACTGGTTGAGAAATGCCAATCATATTTGAAATTTAATATGTATTCTATATTATCAATAACACTTAAAAATTCCATGCTTATTTATATCTTGGAGGATAATCGAACATTATTATATGCCTTCTTCAGGGACTGTTATCCCGAAGAATTGCGTGGATCCGTTGAAAGAAACTCTAGCTTCCGATGCTGTCAACGTTAGCGAGCAGAAGTTCGAAGCGCACGAACGCGGACTCAAATGAACATTCTAGTAAATAACAGCCTCTGCAGCTCTGAATCATATTCCTGCATGTGCAGGTGGAACAGTTTTAAGGCCCTTGCAGCAACTGATTCTGTAGATACGCAGCAGCTGAGAGATTTAAATTGCATCATAAACAAAACGGTGGTTCCTAGAAATACACGATGATAAATGTGGGAGTGCTAAAAAATAAAAAGTAGAAGATTAATTATGTGTATACGCATTGGAAAAGTGTGGTTGGGACCATATTGCGGATAGTGTTCTCGTAATAATGTGTAAAGATGTATTTTTCGCACGGTATTCGTAAATTCAGATCTACCATAGATAATAAATATATAGGTGTAAACAATGAAGGTAATCTAAAAGGTCTACCTAGTTTTAGGTGGTTCTTATTGGCTTTGGATTACCTTGAAACAGGAATGGAGTTGAAATATCATCAGTGTATTTTGAATTCTTTCAATTACTATAAAATTTTTAATTACATATTCCTGTTCAATATTATTACAGAAATAAGCTACCCTGGTATTATGAATGCAAAATTTTGATTAAAAACAAATTAACTTTTAGAGTTTCGTTAATCGCCCAATATTAGCTTTTTTATATTATCTATGGAATGAAGGACAAACTTGGAGCTTAAAATGGGGAGTATAGGCCTCGAGAGCAGCCCGGGCCTTTGTCGTAGTCAATTACTGACGAGGCGTTGTGGGACGACTGATTGATAGTTTACATTTTGACTTATTTTATCCACACAGTGTTACAACTCTTCATTGTGCAAAATTCATTATGTACAATTTCTAAACTCGTCAAATAAAACTTCAATTGCACTTTAGACATTTTTTTTGTATACTTCAAATAACGTATGACATACGTATTAGACTCTGTCTTTGTCAAGACAGTCCTTTCTTATAGTATGTTCAAAATAGAACTGAAGCAATTATTTGGCATTGTGTGGACACAATTTAGGATAGGACGTAACGAGAGCTGTATTAGATGCTATTTAGGAAATGTGTTTAATGAATGATAACTCTTGAAATGGAAGGTGACTTATATAAAAAAAAAATCTTTCTGTGGATATTTTATTGGCTTGTTGGAACTGAATTATTTTAAAAGATTATGTTTCATAAACGTAAAATCAATTTCAATGTTATGTAAGTATATTAAATAAATGTGCGGTAAAAGGTTTCCTATGCGTTTGTGCATATGTGTTTTTTTTTTTCATATGTTTGTATAGTGTAAATTTTTATATTAAATAATTGTTATATTTACGCGTCATTTGACCAGCATTGTATAGATACATCAATCTTTGAAATCTAACTCAACAGCAATGACTGTTAAATAATGTCTGCGTAATGAAATCGCATAAATCAATTTTAATTGTAGCATAATGTAGAAAACTGTTTGACTTGGTTTTTTTTGGCATATTTGACATATTAAATATTTATGTAGATTCCTTTATGATTGTAAAGTCGGTGAAGAAATACACTATAAGATAAATTAAGAAAAAAAGAAGGCTCCATTTAAGTCTCTAATTCAGCAAATGAAAATATTAACTGCCATGAAACTTATCTGGCCCCATCCATCCAACCAGTAATCATTAATGAAATAACTTTCTCAAGGCACATTCCCACTCGGTCTATTCTATGTTTAATAGAATACAAAAGGAAGATCTACCGTCACGTGTCGGTCACAACCGGTTGTCGGTGCATACACGTAAGCTAAAAAATCACTTCTAACAAATTGATTGCTTCGAACATTAAAAAAAAATTCAATAAATATGTTTATTTTTGTATTCCGCCATAGTCAAAGTATAAGTAAAAATTATAAAAAACATATACACTGCTGACATGTCTGATGCACTATTGCGGTTCACACGTCTAGGATACATTCTATTTAATACAACAAAAGTTGGTTGTTTTACAGAATTAAATTGCTATTTGCGATGGAATGGATATATTCTTTTTCATGGCAAGCATGCCCCATTGTTTATAAACTTGGAGTGTATCAAATAGAGCATAGAATAAATAAAGTGAGAATGTGCTCTTAACACTACCATATAACATCCCAAACATATCTGTGAATTTCATTGATGATTTGTGCATAACTGCACAACCAAGGATAAATATTGATAGCAACTTTTTATTCTGCATGGCCTAAGAAGTTAACATTTTACATTAGTTTATCTATTAATTGAAGAGAAATCCAACACTCATCATTATGTTATTGTCTTCTATTGAACTAGTAACACTTTACATATTGTATCATATGCATCTATCACTTCAGCGATTATTCTATTCACTTCGATTTTGCATGCAACAATTTGCAGAAATTTATATTGTGTTTGCTTTATGTGTTAAATAGTTATTGGTTACCAATTTTGCAATTCACTCTGTAACATTGGCAAGTCACCGACAGCTGATTTTTTCTTAAAATCCCGGTAGACATTTATTTATACAAATGTCATCTCTAGAATAATAATCGGCTATAGCTTAATAGAACTCGTGGATAATATTATTTGTTATCAATAGCGATTGCCATAGGCGAATTTTGTTTGAAGAAAGGACACTTTTCTTTTGTGGGGTCTTAGATTTTTCTGCATTTTAATGTTCTTTTTTTATAAGTCAATATCTTTCAATATATGTAGATGTGATCTTGTACAGTGGAAAAACTTATCATTTGGCAAACATTTCAAGCTTAAATTGATGTAGTTGTCTGTGTTTGAACTGGACTGAGGAAGTGAGATAGGTTTCTCTAACAAGTATAAATAATTGCAGTATCCGCTTGGGCAATGAGCCTAAATTGAGAACTTATCGAAATACTCTTGAGATGAGTGTATTTGTATACATCGATCGGTGATAGTATGTTTGGATAATTTTCCTTTCCTTTTGAATGCTTTGTTAGTTAATAACCTTTTACATTTTACAAAAGCAATATCTGTATTGTATTTAATATGGTAATTATTGTTAGTTCGGTATATCATATTGGTAAACAAAAAATAAAAAAGGAAACCTAAATGCTCTTTAATTTATAAGCAATTGTAAAATGGTGTTCAAGTAATATTTTCTTAAATCATTAATTATTATTTATCGACTTCGAATAGTGTTTTAAGTAGTTAGGTCTAGTTTAGATATTTTTAACTTCTTTAAAAAGAAAATAAATATATAAATAGATAATGTATAGAGACCATCTATTCTTTATTAGTGGCAATGTGCATTGACTGGTCGCACAATAATGAAATCCCTTTACAGCCATGCAATAACTGTCTGACAGACAACAATCATGAGACTTTATTATCTGTATTTCAAATCGTACTACACATCCATGGAACTTAATTAGAAGAACGGATATTTCAAATGGCTCATTCTAGTGTGACAGCATGAACAAGCCTAATTAAGCAACTGTTCACGACGGCGCAAGCAAGCTTTTGTATGGAAATACTCGAATGTCTATTCTATATTTAAATATCTTGGGTGTGACCGTGCCCATAAATGTCTATTGTAATGATCAAACCCTGATACTGCAACACTTGTAGATAGACACTAATGAATATACTATGATCAATTGTATAATGCTTATGAATTCGAAAATACACAACGATCAAATTAATATTGGCCTTATAAAGACACTTAAAATCATGAATATATTTGAAATATTTCATGAATGTTTTAAATCAAATTTACATATTTGTATAAATATTTATTTTATTTTTTGGTTCAAAATAAGCTGTATAAAAAAAAATGAGCAGTTGTGGACTAGATGAACAGTATCTGCTTCACACTCGGGTGTAGTTAACTGCTGTTCTAGTAATACACATTTTATCTGATTGTAACTCTGCACTTTCGCCCGCTAAGGCACTATTTCAGATTTGATTGATACACGGTTTTCTGTGATTGACATATACGTATATTTAAGTTCTGGATCAAAAAAACTTTTACATTTTCAAACTAAAGATGCTTTGTGCTGTGGATTTGTTTTTAACTTTGTAAACGAAATTTTTTAAAGCATCAATAATATAAATTTTAGTGGGGGAAAAGGTTTGCAAACTGACAATTTTTTTTTGTCATAGGTCAAAAGTCAAATTGTCATTACACAATCTTCAAATCTAAAAGTTCCATGGTATCCTAGACAATTTTTTAACAGTTGATCTATATTTAATATAATACAATTTACGTTTTGTTTATTAAAGGCAATATTTTTTATGTCACATGCTTAGGAAAACAAATGCGATGTTCAATTTTCACACGTCCAGAAACAATAATTATCGATGGCGTCTTTTCGACTTATTATTTAATGTTAAAAGAAAGCAGCTTTCTATATTACAACAGTTTTCAGATTTCCAATGACTGTTTATTTAAGTAGATAACTGATGCCAGCTGTAGGTATAGTGTGCTACATGACAATTTTTTTTTTATATGGTGCACAGAACGAAAATGTGAAATGTAACATGAAGTACTTTATTTTCAGTAATATATGTATTAATGTGTTGTAGTCTTATGATGTAACGGTATGTTGAAGAATAATGCCAAATTATACTTTCTCAATAAATGAATACTGTTATGTATTGTTAAATACACCCTGTCTGTAGTTTAAACAATAAATGTATATAAAAACGCTACCTGTCCTTTTCATTCCCTTGTCATCCATCAAATTGGAATAAATTTGAACAATTAAAAATTGTTAAGCTTTATAACGCGTAACTATAGCAATACAGTATTACGCATAGTGTATAAGCGTGTCATATCTAATATGCTGCAAGGTGTCTGGCGTAAAGTTGAAAATTCTTCGGTCAATTCGTCTATTAGGATAGATTCAGTACCTCAAAGTTTGCAGGCGACGCATAAATACCATTTTCTCAGTTATAATTTTAAGCCGTCAACCTCTGATGTCACATTGCTGCTGAATATTGATACTTTCCATACGTTCCATACTGTCTGTGGCTCTTCTCGTTTAAGTGAAATAAATATATCAATTCTATTTTTCCTAGTCTCAATTCTGCATTGTTAACGTCCTTAAAATGACTTTCAAAAAACTTTAAAATTCCATAACGTTTTATGGTTTTCAAATAAAAAGTGCAATAATAAACAATAATTTAAAAAGTTTTATGCTTCGAGATAAAAAAATTGGTTTTCTGTAAAGTCGGTTTACGAGCGATAATTTCACGTGATAACGTCTTAAGAAAACATTGATGAAAAATTACATACTTTTATAAATTGAATTATTATCACTTGCCGCAATTGTTGTAATAAACAATGGAAACCACATTAACTTTTCACTTCACTTTATTAACAGTTGACAAAACAGTTCACGTGTAGGTTGTGTGCGGCCGCTGTCTCTCTTCTGCTCGGATGCATCGGCCGATGGAGTGGAAGAGAGAAATCGCTCGTTCCGCGCTCTCGCTCGCACGCTCGGCTCAGGCGGAACGCGACAATGAGTCATGCTTTTTCGTGTGTGCAGCCGGCGTTCATCGACTTATAAGACGGTTTCACGTTAATAAACAAGAAATATCTAAAATAAATACAATACAAAATATTAAATGGTTAAGGATAAAAATAAACTAATTTATTTTTGTAGGGATGGATAGTTTTATTGCTAATTAAAATCTTGTATAATGGTTATAAAATAACGATATTATTTTTGAAGGATAAAAAATACAACGTAATCAAATACAAATATAAAGCAATATCGTAATTTTGAATCAAATTTAATATTTAGATTACTAATAACAAAAAATCTGATAAATGGTTGGGCCTGTAGACCACAGAACAATAATATACTAATGTGTACAGGCCATCCATAAAACTCCCTATGATATCCATTGATGTTTTTGAATTCCTTAAGTTTGAAAAGATAGGTGCCTGCAAGTTTTCGAAATTCACGAGATCATTTTTTTTATCACGCCATCCATTTTGACACAATAGCACAATACCAAAAAGGATCTGACTGTAAATTAGCGCTGTAGTTTGATCCGCTTTACGACATTCGATTTAGTTTTTTAAGCAGAAAAAGATGACATGATAGATAACATCAATCCAATAATTTCACAAATTATTTTAATTAATATTTAAACTTCAAAATGTCAACTATTCATTATTTTCAATTTCGAAGAGGAACATATTGCACTAAATACATTTTTATTTCTTAAATGTCCAATAAAAAAATTGTTTTTGCATAATACATCAAAAGAAAACCTAACCGATTTATTTATTTCATATTTTATAACTTATATGATAGTTTACAAGTAAAAAATACAAAAAATAGTAATTCTAGCTCATGAATAGCATCTCGATTTGTCGTGGAATTGATAATGCCATAAGCTTTACGAATTCTTATATATCAAGATGTAGTCGTCGATGGTCGAAGCTTTTGCATTGTAGTTTGGCTATATTTAAACCTTTTTAATCTTATTTTCAACTCACATGATAATTGCAAGTCCTAATAGTAAATGCCATTTAATCTGATTATTTTGCAATTTTTGAATGATTCTTTACGGTGCATAGTTATATTATCAAAAACCCTTTAGTATTTTATAAACTACTTTTTGGCATGTACGTATAACATTCATGTTTGAAAATATTGTTCAGTACTTTACATGCACCGTGTCAAAATAAAAACACCAGTAGTGTTATTCTATTTAGATATCTGTTTGTTAGAATTTAGATATGGATGAAATAAAGATACTGTTTTAGAACTTAGTATTTATGAAATTAAAAGAGAAGTTGTCAAAACTGACATTTCCTGTTTTGGCAGTGTTTTGGGTTAGCTTCGAAAGGATGGGAGTGGAGTTGTTTTAAAATCCTTTGAATATTCAATTAATATTAATAATGACCGACTCAGGGGAAAGCGAAAAAGAGGTTACAATGGAAGATCTAGAAGAAACTGTAAGTTTTATTTATCAGATTTTAAGTGATCTATGTGTCTATAGGACTTATTAAATATTCAGGTCACCGCGCCGCCGCTTTACTAGGTATCTGAGTTTGATCAAATTATGTATGAAAATTATGTACATTAAATAAAAATACAGTGTAATATATTTCTAAAGAATATATAAACGCTTATTTCGCTCTTTTTGATGTACTTTGTTATTATTTACCAACTCTATGTAAACAAATTGTTCTCCAGAGATGATTCACAACTGCGTCATGTCTTCGATATCATGAAAATTTGTAATGGCTTTATTTTGAAAATAATAATAGTCTAAAATTAACTTTAAGATGGTATGATAATATGAAGCATCAGCAATTCTCCCAGTATTGTAGATATTCATGGATCGTCATGATAACCAAATGTTTGTTTTCCCTTAATATTATAGGAAAAAATTACATACACATCTATGATACAGAAGGTGTAAGTCCAATCCCAGGCTTAAGTTAATCGGTTACTTTTTGCTTTTGTGGTAGAAGACAACATTGAATTAAAAGTTATGTCTTGGAGAAGTGCCACCATAACAACCAGTTTTTGAAGTTCTGAATATGGTTTAAATCAGTATATAAACTATCATCTGATTCTCTTCTTAGAAATTACAGTACCATGGGTAGAACACATTTTTTCTTGTATTAAAATGTAAGCCGTATAAGATTTAATGTTAACTTTCCCTGTTTCAAACTTTTTGCCTTTGAACCTAAAAATTATTGTCAATTATCAATATAACAATAGCAGAGTTGTTTACTGTTTTTATTTTTATTTATTTTTTTTTTTTTGTAAGCTATTAAGGCTAAGTGATTATGTGGTTTTTTTACTTTTAATTGTTCTATATTATCGATGTTATGAAAGCACACTGTCAAATATTTGCACAGGTGAAACACACAGATGCACAATTGGACATGGTGGCATGGAAGTTGGATGAGTCTGACAAAGAAATGGTTGTGTCTGGTGACAATCAAGATTTATGTGTTATGAATCTACTTAAATCGGTGACTGAAGTAATTATCAATTTCTTTTTAAATAATTACAGTATCAATATTTCTGGCTGTACACAAACTAATATATTAGAAATGTATTCAAGGCTTCATTTTTGGTTAAGTACTAATGAGTATTGAAAATAAATTGTATTCCACAGACTATATATAAATGATGTCATTATTATATAGGAAAAAAATTTCAGTGTATACTGGGGAAAATTTTTCTGGATATTTATTTTGTCTTGCTTTTATCAAACATATTTTGCAGATGATTACAAAGTCTTGAAAAGATTATTAACAATCTTTCATACTCACCACAATTTAATTTAAGCTATTGTGGTCAAAGAATAAATCTAAAGTCTGTTTTTTTATTCAATATTTTGTGAATAAATTTTAATGTTTGTCATTATTTATTTTAGTTTCTAAAATTGTAAAGGTTTGATATAGTATTTTGGGTTAAACACTGAAATTTCAGGAATTAAACTAAATGTGATGTCAAGAAATAAAGAAAAGATAAGAATTAACATGTGTACATTGTTTATTTTCAGCGTCTTGGTTAGAGTAAAACAAGGTCAGCACTGGTATATTTGAAAACATAACCGTAATGTTGCTTTCTCTGTCACTCGCTTCCTGTCCTCTAGCAGGTGGACACTGGCTTAACAACTCTACTAAGAGCCATCTCCATTTCCACCACAAAGCCTCGGTACAGGGCTCCAGTATTAGATATTTTTATTTTTGAATTGATGGTGCTTCTTATAGGGCTTCAAGTCATCGTCGGAGTCACTGCTAAAACTAATGCCTGCAATGACCGAAGGCATTATAAAACATTCTCTCTCACTGCATTACATCGAATTAATATTTTTATTGGGATTACATTGAGTTTTTGATATGTGAGATGTAAATGTTATGTGTATGAACAAAATTAAAATTGATGGCATGTAATGTATTTTATTACATAAAAGTTTTGGAATTATTTATAAATAGTGAAATAAAAAATATGTTATAATTATAAAAGATAACAAATTTCAAAGGAATATTAAAATTTCTAATTATATTTTTTAGTACTCTAGAATCATATTGTGATGCAGTGTGATATGCTTGAAACATTTTTGATTTTGAAATCAGAAATGTTAGTTTGATCACATTTTAGATACTGCTCAAATTTTTTTCACAATTGTCAGAATGAGAATATTAGTTGTACATTTTTATTATATTAATGTGTTTAATTAGCATTTTTTTTTTAATTTTCATAAACCAAAAACCATGTAAATTTTGATCGACAGCTCCAACCAATATTTTTGATCTGGCAGCACAAATTTGAATTACAAGCTGCAGTATACAAATTTGTAATATAAAATCCTCAGGTTCGCAATGATTACCAGAATCTCAGAAAGGAGCTGATGGAAGTGCAAGCACTACAGAGAGAACTGAGCGACAAGTTGCGAAGACAGTTGCGGCATGTCCACGGCAAGTTTGCCCAACTCCGGGAGAGGTTGGCCGCAGCTAACGCTCAATGAGGAACAGCAAGGAATTCAAACGTGCCTAAATCAAAGGGAAAATAGGACATTTTACTTTCCATTGTATTTATTAAATTTGTATCAATATGATGTGCAACTAACTATTAGTAAATAAAATACGCAGCTTCTGAATCTTTTAGAAAAACAAATGGTGAAAATAGATAAATGGAACATTTTTATGAAATACATGTTATGTGTCCAGTGACAAAATCCACTGTAAATATGTTCTATATGGTGGCAGAAAGAACTTAGGTGAAAAAAAACCGTAAGTAAGTATACACGTTTTGAAAGAGAAATGTTGAAATATCATAAAAAATATTGTTAAATTGTCATAAACATAAGTAAAATTATCAAAATCATACAGATAATATGTTCAGGTATATATTTTTTAAAATATCTATGGTCTTAATGCTATAGAATATTATCGCAAAAAGTGAAATATGTTTTTAAACGACTTAAATATGAACTATTAAGGATTAAAATAAATTCTCAATGAAAATTTTTTTTTGACAAAAATGTATCTTGTCTAAAACGAGAAACATACAGTATGTCTTACAAAAGCAATTCATGAATTAAACAATATTTAATAAGTTTACATAAAGCTTTAATTTTCTTTTATCTTTATGAAAATATATAAAAAGTTCATATTTATGTACAAGTTTTTATTCAAATTATTGCACAACATATTGAGGCAAATAAAATATTCTGAACTTATTTCAAAATATAATTTATACCTACTTCCAGATAATTGTTAAAACATGTCAAATTCAGTATTTTCTCCTCAAAATTATGTGATTGATTGATAGTTCCTGTGAAATTGGCCTAACTAATAAACATATTACTTTCTTGTATACTACGCAATTGTGAGCCAAATTTTATAAAATTTTGCAATGTATAATGGTAGTGTATTCATTGTTTTGAGTATTCCCATTTTGTATCTAGGTACTAATACTGAAAAGATATTTAGAGATTTGTTCTTAAAAACTCAATTTCTATTATGTCAACTGGTTGATCTCATTTATATTGTGTCATTCTTTATCAAACAATTACGTATGACCGAGTACTAGTTATTTTGTATGATATATGACAAATAAAAGCTCGCCATACATTCTCTATGTGTCCGTGTCTTGGCTCAATTTGAAAAGCTTTTAGAGCTATATTATTATTTTTTTGTTTTTCATCCATTTTGTCTTATACATATGCGGATATTTGATTAAACTTGTTACGCTTCAAAATTTTTATTGCACGTTTGTAAATGTTTCTCATGACAATTTTATTACTATTGGATGATGTTGACAGCCGTTGTAACTCTTTAGTAGAGTTAAAATGAAAAATCTCTACTTTGATTGTTAATGCGAGAGCGTTGAAAATATCAGAGAGGAATTTAATTTGGTGCTGGTTCGATCTAAGGAACGTTTGTATGTAAATTTTTAAAAATTGCACTTTTTTATCATACATGGTGCATAGAGTCACTATTACCATGTAGTTGGACAGCGTGTGATACACATGCATATAGTTGCACAAAGCAATCCTCATCGGATGTTGTCCCTACCGATATTGTCAGAATAAAAAGGACAATGTTGTCAGAGTGTTGCATTTACATGATGTGATGTGGATGAGATGATTAAGCTTACTGCACAATTCAATATTAAAGAATAATATGTTATAGCGGGGTTGTCCAACCTGAGGGTGCTTGTGGGCCAATATAAGTTATGGAAGAATTACAAAAACAGATATCTTACAATTGAAATACGAGTGGCACATGGCATTTTTTGTGGAATGTCATATTTATTTGTAATGCTTCACACATTCTCAGCATGCATATTTGTGAAATAAATAAATGTTTATTTAGGAATTACCTCAACTATAAAAGGTAAGACAACCACGTATTGTTATCTCAGACATAGATGTGCCATTAATTATTTGAGTTACTAACAAATACATCAAATACAGATTTTATACAACAGAATAATCTAAAAATACAGTCGCAAGCCGCACAAGTATGTCATGGGGCGTGTGTCTTTGGACAGCCCTGTTAAGAGCATCAGATACATTCCTTCTTTTTTTAGCTGTCAATTTGTCTAATTATGTATTGTTTTTGCTTTCATATTTGTCACCTGAAATAATTATTTAATATCTTTTTGAAGGTTTCTATTTTCTAAATGTGCAATTAAAATTTTTTTTGCAGCGTATGAATGTTTGAAGTAAAACTTCTTTAGGTACAATTTTCAGAATAATGGAAATCTTTTTTCAGAAGACGATAACTTTCAATAATTCTGTACATGTAGTTTTTGCTTTCATAATTTGAATTCCAGATTCGTCGAATACACTTTAAAAGTGGCTAATATTCGAAAACTTCAATGTACATCTTTAATGTGTTCATTAATAACTAGCTGTGCCCGCGGCTGCGCCTGGATGGGTGTAAAATTAATTGTTTCATTTTTTTGATATCAAATGATCTTTCTTTCAATCTCGATTCTGATGTATTTTTAGTTTTTAGATTGTTTAGATCTATACTATTAAAATCTAGCATGATATTGATCTTCAATTTGGTCACGACGTCTGTTGTGACACTAACTAAAAGAAATTTTACTTCAATCACTCATAAGGGTTGCATACACTTGTAATCTTTCGAGCATGTTCCGTATTTGCTACCCGTAATATCATAAATGTTATACGCACACATCATGACCATCTATTAAAATTCACGATAATTGCACAGTTTTCTCCATGCACTCCTATCCATTGTAAGATAGTATTAAAGAAAAAAATTACATGTCTGAAACTATGTGTTAATGCCATAAATCTAAATTACTGTATACCTGATAGATGTAGACTAGGTACTAGTTCAAGTAGGTTAGTCGTTTTAAATTTGAGTTTTTTTTATATAGCCTTTACAAGGGAGAAATTTAAAGCCCCGTAGTTGTTATCGTGAAATTGACTTAATGTTGTAAACTAGATATCAGTAATATTGAAACCTCTCAAAAAGAACGAATAATATAACTTAATGAAAAACATTATGTTTAAGTCTTTTTGGTAATTGTATAAATTAATCGAAATGAAGTTACTCAATCTACATTCTCATAGAAAAAAAATGAGATAATTAAAGTTTGGAATCGCGTTATTTAATTACCATTCCTCATATAGAGTTTAGCAATACATTGCACTAAAAAGAGTGTTTAATGAGAACACGTTAATAAAATAGTTAAACCATTTAAACTGTTTGCTATAGATACTTAAATATTGCTAAAATATTTTTCTGGCAGTGTATGCCAACATCAAGATATTTAAAAATCACTTATCATTATCCATACAGTGGTGACAATGTATTCATAGAGGTATAAAGATGGCAAAGTGCAATTCGTCCATGCATGTGGAAGGGTTCCTCAGACCTACTACTGTATATTTCAACTTCATGATATAGATTAGGGACTATTTGATATTGACGAAGTGTTTGACATCATTATGCACATCTGAAACGCATCAAACGATTTTGTAAATTGATTAATATAAAATTTTTTTATATCATATGTTTCAAATATATGAAGGAGGAAATGTTAATTATTATTTTATTGTAGGTCATATCAAATTTATCTCATCAGTTAATAGAGCCTATAAGAAACTTCTTTATATAAATATCTTATTCACAGATTTGTTAAGTGCCCGATGTTGGACCATTAAGTGGTTGCGGTACTCTGAAAAACCATTGAATTTTTATATTATAATCTTGTAAGCTTAACCCAATCTATAGAAGTTTGGGTTAAGTTTACAGTACACCGAACTAGTCAATTATTTGTAACAGCTTCTATTGATTTTGGCAATAGACCACTTGGCTGACTAATCATACAATTTTGTAAAAATATGTTTCATTAAAAACATTTCACATTCAAATTTTCTTCAAAATTAATTTAAACTTGGCTTTAGTATCTACACAGGATTTAGGGACCGATTTGCTCATTGGCAACAATTAATGTCATTTTGGGCGTGTTTCATTGTAATGAAGCCAATGTTGCGGCTATATATATTTTGTCAGTCCGGTAACACATGTCAATCCATAGATTTAGAAAATTCATGGCACATGGAAATTTTCATCTATGCATATTTTTTCCTAAGAATTAATGTAGTCTTTTTTTTATGGAAAATGTCATTTTTAATATAGCATTTCGCATGTCAAATGTATAAGATTACTGTGATAGGCATCATAAAAATATATGCAGCGTATTGACAATATTTGCACAAAGTTCCATATTTACTATTCGTAAACTGTGCACCCCTATGGACTTTTGAAATAACTTTACCTATATGTATATATTTAATATGCTAATATGTAAAAGATTTCTGGTATCTACCTATGACTGTTCTGTACTCTGACATTACAAAAACAATGAATAAAAAGTTTTATTTATTGACTCATTATTTAATATTTAATATTAATCAAAATTTTTTTGTTAGGTCTCCATTCTGTCTCATGCGTCCAAAAAAAGTTAGAACATAAACTTTTATAAGTTATATAGTAATCTATATTTTGTCTAATCTCTTTTTTTTTGTCATTTATTTATCACTGTTTTTTTTTATACAAGCATTGATTGAAATGGAAAGCAATATTTTTAATTTTCTATTTTTTTTTTTGATATTTTGTAGCTTTAATTTTAATTGTTGAGTCTACATTGAGACAATATTAAGTATAGTATTTATAAATTTGATAGAAAAAGATTAAACAAAAAAATCTTACCTACTTAAATTTATAATTGCAATGGTTAAATTTTACCATTATTTCAATATTGGCCTTTTTCATAAGCTGAAACTGAATTCATTATTGGATTCTATTATCCCTTTAGGATTGTTTTATAAAAACATGTAAAATGACCCATAAAACAATTACTAACTCTTGACTGTTTCATAAGCTTATCTTACCCTTTGTGGTGGTAGTCCGTTTTAGAGAGTGTTAGTGTTTATGTTTATATCATATATTTGTAAATACATTAACAACAGGCAAAATACTGTATTTTTTTAAAGGGAACTTTTGGTTCTAGATTTCAATTTATAAATAAGTCCAATTTTTCATTTTTACAACCACAAATATTATTTTAATACCAATACCTATTAGGAACTAAAAAAACTTGGGTTGCGAACATTATGATTGGTGTGGATTTATTAGATTTCAGAGAGGTAAATAAAAAATACGGTTTTATAAAACCATTATTTATTTTACTTTTCGAAGATGTTTGTAGAGTCCTAAGTTTATTTAATATATTGAAAAGTATTTACTAAGAATAATTTAAGATTCGTTTTAATTAATGTGTCATCTATGCATCAGTTTCCATCATTTAAATATGGAAACTTTGGGGAGTTTTTTTTGTATTTCATATATAAAATCAAAATAATTTTTCATCATATTTTATTTGAATTTAAGTATAATATGCATACGTATGCCATTTCGCTCAACAACTTGTAGGTAGTGATGATCTCATTGCTGTAGAAATTATGGGACTTTTGATCAAACAAATGTTAATCCAATACTACCTACATAGTTCTGAAGATACCAAAACAGCGAAAAATATGAGGGTGCAAGCTCAGGGCTATATGATGGATGCATTAACACTTCCCGACCAAATTTTCAATATTTGCCGAGTAGCTAAAGGTGTGAGTGGTCTGGCATTACCATGGTGAAAAACCGCATCTTTTCTGTTGATCGATCCCGGCCGTTTTTTCTCTACTTCTTGCTTGAGTCTTATCACCTGTTAGCGATATAAATCCGGATTG
Organism: Eumeta japonica; assembly: GCA_005406025.1. NCBI lineage: Eukaryota > Metazoa > Arthropoda > Insecta > Lepidoptera > Psychidae > Eumeta > Eumeta japonica. The sequence continues at coordinate 27,904 of BGZK01001514.1, read as the reverse complement.
ATGGTTTTGTCCGGTGGTAAAAGCTCATAATGAACTATGTCCTTTCAATCTCACCACACCCATGCATAGCATTAACGTATTGCGAGTTAATCCGGGTTTCGCTATATTCTGTGGAGCTTGCTTGCCTTTTGACCATGATCTTTTTCGCACGTTCTTGTCGTGGGTAATCCATTTATCATCAGTGATCAATCTTTTTAAAAACGGTTCAGTTTCGTTACGTTTCTATACAGAATCGCAAATGAGTATATACTTCATTAGATTTATTTACGGGGTTCATGTGGTACTCTGGCATCGAGCTGTTTTGTATATCCAAATTTTTTCGAATCAGTCAACACTGTTTTGTGGTCTGGTGATCCAGATATGTCGTAAGAGCTAATGTGCTGATCTTGCTTTACTATTTCAGAAATGGCATCGACTTTATCCGTAACAATTCAATCAGGATGAGCTTCACCTTTGCCATCAAAATTGGCTTACTAAATTTGAACTAGTTTTGTGCTGCTCTTAACAATACTGCATTAAGTCCGAAGACGTTAAAATTTTTTTTCGCGGTTTGAGTCCCATTTTCCCTTTTTTTGTAATAAAACTTCAAAACGTATTTCTTCTTATGGGATTTCTTAGATTCATGCATTTTGGTGGACAGAAAAATAGTAGAAAAATGGCAGGACACCGTTTTTATATACTTTTTATGTTTCTTTTTTGAAAACGTCTTTAATAGTACCTACCTATCAAAAGTAGCCAGATACGAATAGCACAACCAAAGAGATTTTACTACACCTTTTTATTTATAACATACGACGAAACTTTTTCCCCGATCTAAAATTTAATTACACCTTTAAGGGCATAAGATTTAAAATATTTTGGATACCTAGACTCAAACGCAGTAGGTATACAAATAAATTGCCCCGGTCGTGATTACTTCGACGTCCGTCGTGGTACTTCGCGAAGCAGCAATGGGTCATGTACCTATCATTTTGTGTGATCACTTTTTTGCAGATGGGCAATGCTGAACTCGTGGCTCATGGTCCTTCATGGCCCATTGTGTACTAATGAGTGTCTTAACGTTTTTGCGTGCGTAGACGTTCGCTGGAATGTCGAATTAGTAGTGGAGGGGAGGGCGGAGAACAAACAAAAATGTCGGGAAGGGAAACAAACCCCATAAATACAATTTATTTCTTTCTTTAATAATATATTTTATTATAACCCTTGACCAAAATTTTACAGTTTTAGATTTCTATATTGCTATATGCACTTAAAGTAATAAATATTTTGTAAAGTTCTTAAATCATTATAAAGTTCTTTTCAAATTTTATAGAGAATTGAAAAAAAATATTATGAAAAAGAAGACGAAAAAGACCTCTTTAATGGGTCATCTCTTTACTTTAAAATATTTCTTCTTGAAATTTGGATTTTCATTTTAAGCCATAACAATTTCTCCACTCAACGTCAGTTCTCAGTTCATAGAGAAGTATGTAAAAAGAAATCTTAGGAAAGGAAAAATTAACTGTTACTAGGATTTTTAATGGGTGTTTTTATAATTTTTACCGTGACGATATTATAGTGAGCACGACGACAATACGGAGAAGTCAAATATATGAAGACTCCTTTAAATTCGCGGCGACGGTGACGTCACGGCAGGTCCTTACACCGTGACGATATCGTAGGAGTCCAGCTTCCTCGTAAAACCGTCGCAGCATTTTTGAGATGTAGTGTGTAACTACAAGGCTTCGTACTGATGTTGGGTGTCACCCGTCCGCACTCCTGTTGTAACACCTTTTCGCTGTCTTACTAGTTTTTTTTATTTTATTTTGTAATTGTTATAATTGGGTAGAAATCGAAAATCTTGTCCATACCTAGTTTATGTGTGAACAGCTTACATCAGCTTATTTTTTATGAACACTATAGAACTATAACTACATGCACCTTGCATTATTTTAGTGTTCTTGTTCCTAGGTGAAGAATATCAGTAGACCGAATACCCTACAAACCATTCCCTCGTCGTGTCCCACACTCAACGTTACGACGATATTATTTTGCTAATTCATCTCGCTTTACAAAACTGTTAATTATGATATCGTTTTATACTTTAAAAATGCTACATTTAAAAATAAATATTAGATACTTTAATTGTGTAAAGAATAATAAATTATTCGAATATTGATTTCTTATCTTTGTCCCACCAAAACAGAATCAATCCCTCGCAGTTTTTAAATACTTGTTCGGTACTTTTGCAATTAACTTTTCGCTACCACATTAATAAAATATTAACAGTTGGGAATTCTGTCAGCCTGACCTTATCATCATTGTTGCCCGACGCGAAAAGATACCTAAAGAAGTACAGTTATTTCTTTATGAATTATTTAAATATTACATTTTCACGCATCATTCCCTCATTTGATTTTTGAACAAGGTAATTGTTTTTTTTGTAATCACTTTTATATTTCTTTCCAGCTTTTAGGAGGTACAATATTAACCTTCAATTACAAATCAAACTCAGATTATATATAACCAAGTTTTGTTGATTGTATTTGATTTTCGTCATTCCCTCATGAAAATTATAAATGAGGGAATGATTATTACAAGTATTATGAGTAAAGTAACGATAAATCAGTTTCCATTGTCAATATTATTATCCAAATTTAGCTTAGGAAAGTTTTTTATACCATGTGCAACGAAAAACTTACCTAACGATATCGCAGTTTTTTAAAATATGAGAGCCGAAAGTAGCTGCTGTGATTTTGAACAAATCCCAAATATTAAAAACTCAGTTTTTCAATTAAGGAATTTATATTCTTTAAAAAATTGATAATTGTTTCCTAAATTAACCATACCGACGCAAAAATAATAGATATATAAAAGGTAATAGCCATTTTTCCACCTAAAGATCGCTCCCTCGTAATCGATTTTCTTATTGTCGACTATTTTGATTAAAAGTAAAAGAAGTTAGGGACCACCATGTCAGCTAAAATAAAGCTCTTATGCGCTTTAAATTACTTTAAAAAATCATCCATTATATAAAGATATATTTTTTTATTTTCGATGGTCATTTTTAGATTTTATTTTTGGAGAACTACCCAATTAAAAATATCATTCAAATACGATGTTATTACCTTACCTAATTGAATTAGTAGAGATGCGACCTTGTTTGTGGGAAAATAATTGAAAGATATGACTGGATCATCTTTTAGCTTTCCAAATATATAGAATGTTTCTCCTGTTAATATTTCAGATAATATTTCACTTTTAACAACAAATGCTGCCAAAATCTCGTTATTTATCTTTTTATGTGTTAAATACAGTAAATATGGAAGGTGCTGCCGAAGTCTGTTATTAACCAGGACATCCGCACCTTCCAATATCCAACACCACCTTCCACAGCACAAATGTTTCTAGACGTTCACGGTATGAAAATTATATAAAAGCGGCTGTGTCGTCGGTGGCGACGTCCCCGGTAAATCGTGGACGTCAACGGCCACGATGACGTGACGCGCAGAATTATAAAAGCGACCAATAACTACAATCATAGAAAACAAAACGTGAGTAGTATGACCATCGGCAGCTAACCATTCTACGTAATCGGGTAACGAAGCAAACCTTCGGGTGGCGTAACGGTGCTAAAGTTTGTCACGCCGTGGACGTCCGCAGTCGACGTAGTTCTCGACTGATTATTTATTTCAATGTAATTATTATTTATTCCCTATATAAGTTAGAAATTTAATGATTATATAATGCTCGTATTATAGTTGAGGGATCCGGCTGCAAATCCCTGGCCGCGGCTAGGCAATTTTCTTAAAAAACATAAACACTAAATCTATGTTTGCCGACCACGGCGATCACGCTGGTGACAATGCCGCATCGCTAAATCTGCAGACCGCGAGGAATACTAAGCCCCGATGACCGCTAGGAAGCGGGTAGATAAACATTTTAGAAGCTTTTTAGGGTTTCAAGTACAAAATGGGAAAAACGGAACTCGTATAGTTTCGTCATGTCCTTCCGTCCGCATGTCACAAGCATTTTATTCAAAAACTGCAAGACGTATATTGATGAAAACTAGCGGAGGCACTCCATACATGTAGCAGAAACTGAAAAGGTTTTTTTCAACAGAGATCAAAGGGTGGCACGTATTTTGACAGTTCTTTTAAATACACTAAGGTTTTTAAGCAATTTGTTTGATTACGTGAATGATTTCGGAAATAATCCTTCTGAAAGTATCATGAATTGTGCCCCCACCTTAATTTTCTAAACTGCATGTTGAAAAAATTTAAAAAAATATCGAAGGTAACGCTTAATAAATACTTTCAATAAAAAATATTTTGTACATAATCGAAACAAGTACTTGTTTTTGAGGTATATCTAAAAACTGCGTTTCTCAACAAAAGGATGTAAGTGACATGAAAATACGTTCTTTTGCTAATGGACTTTAGATATACTTGTTTTATAGTAATATTCGACATGCCTACTTGTTTTTATAGTTATACCCGACTAAAGTGCTCACACTTATTAGGTGCAGGAAACATGGAAAAAGTGTAACAACGTACTTTTTCATCTATAGTGTGTTTCTTTGTAATATTGGCTTCAGAACGCTATAGTAAGCATGGTTCGACATGTTCTTGTTCAGTTTTTTTTTATATTCACTTGAGGAATAATTAATAAAAATTGACAATTATATGAAACAAGGTGCAACGGGTAGCAACATCATATTTAACTTAATAGATTTTTTTTATTTTCAAATCTATCTAAAGGCATAATTTAAACGTTAGAGCCGGCACTCGCAGCAAAATTAAGACATAAATATAACGTAGCTAAAAACTTTTGCAGCAAACAACGTTGAACCTTGAACATGAAGAGTTCGAGCGTTGATTTTGTTTTATCGTTTAGCGATAAATTATGTAAGAACTGACAACTGCTGCATCAAAAAAATAATAAAATATTTTCACTCATCATGTGCGATAGGGTTGAAGTTATACGGTTGCTGAGTTCTTCGTCTTTCATAACGGGAAATAATTTATCTTCAATTCAGTTTCTTTAATGAGAGATTTTGTATGCAATATCGATGTAGCATCGTGTTATTCTGGTGTTGTTTTTTTTTTATTCACTATGTAATTTTGACGTGAATAGGTACGCCTTTAAATTTGCTTCCATAGTGAGAGGCAATTCAGAAAACTGACGATAAAAAAATCAAAGGATACAGTTTGCTGCTGCACATCTATCATATACAACCAAAATTTAATTACACCATTCGGTAATTAAAGGATCACAGAATTCGTTGCGTTTAGTGAATACTGTGAAGCGGAGGGGGAAGAGCGGATAGTTTGAGGTCATTCCGCTGCGTCACAAAATTTCTTTTTAGTTTAAACTTTGACTCAGAGAAGCTATGATCTTCGTTTGAGTTTCAGTCGTCAGTTTTTGTCAACATCTACCGATTGCGTACATAAAACATTAATGAGGAAACGTTATAGAAAATACCTACACATAGAATTTAAATAAAAAAATTAAAATAAATAATGCAATATCGGCCTATAATCGTCAAAATGCCAAATTAAAATATAGCAGAGATCGTATACGATTGGAAAGGGCTCAAGATCAATCCAGGGATACCCATAAAAAACACTACATGACTGCCGGAGACGTAAAAGAATGAAGGCGTCCGAGCAGACCAACGACGGTTCCGGTATATCTGCATCCGGCGCGAACGAGACTATACAAGTGGATGGTGCAATCGCTTTTAAATCGACGCAAGACTGTATAGAGATTGATTATGTGAGAACACCGATTATTTATGGATACTTTGATACGTGTAAAATTTCAATTATTATTATTGGCACTACAGAAACGATCTGACAATAAATCAATTTGCCGCGGACACTTACGAGGCAAGCTTTTGCTTACTAGGCCATTGGCTTATTAGTCGATCACATTTGGCTTTGCATGGAAAAAGGTTAGTAAGAATACCTATTTTAGGATATATGATATCATTCCTGTGTCGAACCAAAACGTGTATACACAAAATCGTCTTTCTGTTTTTGTTTCTCTCACACACTTTCCATGAATTGTGTGAAAGAAACAAAAACAGGTCAACAAATTAATTTATATGTGAACAAAAATGAAAACTACCTCCTGTTCTTTAGTTTTCAAACTATATTAATTTGTAAAAAAAACGAATAGATGTATTCATCTTTTCTATGTATTGTACTGTGAGATAACTTGTAAGAAAATAAAATATAATAATTTTTACTTATATCATGGTTTTACTGTAACTTGAAATGGAATAAAATGAGCATTTCAATCAATTCATTAATCATTATATCACATTTTTTCTAATTCATCAATGAAAAATTGTTATAATGATAGGATTGTCAGTAATTAGGTATTATTTAAATTTGTGTATTAATCGTAATTTAAGATAAATTTTATTTACGTAAATTTGAAGCTTTTGTTAAATAAATATGATGTTTATTACTGTTACGGACAGCCGCGCAACTAATGTTAATTAGAATATTGTATTGTGTCTTATACGGGCTTGATAAGGATTATTTTGTAATCAATGTTTATGTTTGCGTTTTATTATTGATGTTTTATTAAAGAGTTTTTTTTGTCTAGTTTTTTATTACCCGGGTAGGGACTAATTTTAAGTAAGAATATTTGTGTGTTTTTGTATATTGTTTGATAAATTAAACGTTTGGAATGTAATGTGCGTGTGAGTTGCATACGAAATTGTGTTTTGGTGGGAAGGACCAATGATAGGCCTTGAAAGCGGCCGTCATTACGGTACGGCCGCTAATCGGTGTCTCGGGCGCTAGTGGCGCCAATGCATAGCAGCCAGTTGTGAAAGACCACGGGAAGAAAAACCAACCTGCGCCAACTGTGATGGCCCACACACGGCGAACGATAGGAGATGCCCGGTTTTTCGTCGAGAGGGACGCGTAAGAGGACTACAAGTTCCCCCCCCCCCTCAGGGGAAAGACCTGAGGCGTCCAGAGGCCAAAAAGGCACTGCAAGATCCATCGCAACCCCCTTCCCCCCGAGACGCAACGCCATGGTGGCCGACAACACCATGATAGGGAAAATCTGCCCCACTCCTCACGGTAAAGCCGAAACCGATTCCACCCCGGCACAAGGGAAACCATGGAACTGGCACAACGGGTGAAGCCACCGACCCTGTAGAACAGCCGCCCACCGACTCCGCCCCCAAGGCCCGACTCGGCACACACAGCCGAAACCGAAAGGGCAAGAGGGCGAGGAGGAGAAGAAAGATGCTACAACAGCAACAACAGGCAGCAGCCAACAGAACCGAGGGCGACAGGTCACCCCGAGAGAGAGAGTGAGGAGTAGACAACTCCGGAGCAGGCCGCCCTCCCTAACAATGCAACCGAGACAGCAACTCCCACACAGCGGAGGCCGATCGGGAGACCACTACCCACCCCACCATATCAGACCTGGCCCAGGAGGTGGCCAGTCTAAAAGCAACCATGTTCGAGATGACAAAGATACTCATCACAATACTTCGCTCAATCAAGACTGGCCAGGATCCGACACAGGACATTCTGGAAGGCCTGACACTCGCGGGGATGTTCCTGAACCTCAGGATCATATACTGGAACCCGGGAGGCATCATAGGGAAAACTCATGAGCTCCGAGATCTTGCTCAACTTGAAGACGCCCACATCATACTGCTGGGCGAAACGAAACTGCGACCAGAACAAGAACTCAAAATCCCCAACTTCTTTGCCTACCGACGCGACGAGATTTCCGCGCGAGGGCCGGCCTACAGAGGCACAGCGGTTCTGATCCGCCGCGACATAATGCATGAAACCGAGCAACTCACGGACTTCGAAACCATGCGTTCAATTGGCATAAGAGTAGGCTCGTCGGAGCAGAAATCCGGCTATTCGCGGCTTACCGGCCCCAGGTACCAAGATGTGCGTGCAGGACATCCATGCTATCATCAGGAGCAGACTCCCACACTCATTATAGGCGATCTCAATGCCAAGCACAAGGCGTGGGGTCGCACTGTCTCCAGGGCCGGCAGACTGCTCATGGAGGATGCTGAGCGCCAGGGATATGAGGTGCTGGGCCTGATACACCCGCACGTGCCTACGGACATCCGACACCGACCTGACGTGCTAGACATAGTGATAAGCCACAAAATTAGGAGGCCGATGCACGTAGAAGTCATGTACGGAATGGACACGCAGCACCTGCCCATCCTCGTGACGGTCGGGTCCGGCACCTCCAACTCACCACCAGTATCTGTGAGACTGTGGCTGGACGTGGACTGGAAATCCTTCGAGTCGTCCTTGGAGACACTACACCTCGGATCCTCCTTCGAGACCGCCGCCGACGTCGAGGCGTCTGCCAACTTATTGGTGGAAAGATAAAGGAGGCGCAGGCCAGGCCACGACTCTTTTGCCATCTTCGACGTCCCGCCGCGGCGACCTGCCCTAAGCATCAAAGGAAGCTGCGGCTCAAGCGCAGGCTGCATAAGCTATGGACCCGCACGCTGCCCGAAGCTGAAAAAGAGCTGAACGGCCTCTAGAAATATATCGGAAGCAGTCAGAGATTTCCGTGGCGCGAACTGGGAAGCGACCATCGACCGCGCTGGCGAGCGCAAAACCTCAATCAGCTCTGCCGCCAACTCACCAGAGCCTCAGCTCCTAAATGTCCAATCACGGATCGCTCGGGGTCCGGCGCTATGACGCCAAAGCCAGAGCGGAGGTGATAGCCGAACATCTGGCTGAGCAATTTACCCCGAATCCACCGCCACTTCCCCAAACCTGCAAAACATCATGCACAGGTGAGGTTCCGTGTGGAGGTTCATGGCCACCGCCCTCCCTCGCTCCCGGGAGACCTGTTCACACCAGCCGCACTCCACAAGATTGTCATACGCCTCCCTAAAAGCCCCGGGACCGGACGGCGTGTCTACGCCGCGCTAAAGCATCTCCCAGAGAGCGATAGTGGCCATGAACAGAGTGTTCAACGGAATACTCCGCACTGGTCACTTCCGGAGGTGGAAAGGGGAAAATCATAACGTTACCCAAAGCGGGAAAAGACCCGCGTAAGCCAGAGAACATTCGGCCTATCACCCTGCTATCACACGTAGCAAAGACCTTTGAGCGGGCCCTGCTCACCAAACTGCGCCTCTTCCGGACTCCGCGCCAGGAGCAGTACGGGTTCCGCGAAGGACATTCCACCACATTGCAGCTCATAAGGGTACTGCACTACCTCGCTTCCGAAAGGAACTGCGAAAGATATACGGTAGCAGTACTCTTAGATATGGAAAAGGCTTTCGACAGGGTGTGGCACGATGGCCTCATATATAAGCTCATGGACACCTCGTTGCCACCTGCTCTCACAAAAGTAGTCGCCAACTTCCTACAACATCGTAGTTTCTGCGTCGCTGTCGACGACGTACCATCCGCCCCACGCCCGATAAGAGCAGGAGTACCACAAGGCAGCTGCCTCTCGCCCGAACTGTATGCGGTATACATAGACGACATACCCACGCTGCATGGTCATCTTGAGGACTGGGAGGACGACGTGATGCTGGCGCTGTACGCCGATGACAGCGCGTATTTTACATCGTCGCGAAGGGCCGACCTAGCCGCGAAGAGGATCCAGCGCGTACTTGATCTGCTGCCCGAATGTCTGGATAAATGGAGGATGGCCGTCAATGTCAGTAAGACGGCCGCTATATTAACCGGCAGCCAAAGAAACATGCCCGATCAACTGCGCTTGAGAGGTCAGGCGGTCGAGTGGAACACACGAGTGCGATATCTGGGCGTGCATATCGACCGCTCATTGCGAATGATTCCACAAATAGACCACGTCATCCAGACGAGTCGGGCTGCGCGCGCCAAATTGCGGCCGATACTCGCCTCCAGACTGCCCATAAGAACAAAGTAGCAATATACAAGTGCTACATACGCTCCCGCCTGACCTACGCTGCACCGGCTTGGTATGCCCTTTGCTCAGGATTGCAGCGCCAGCGTCTCCAGGCCCAGTAAAACATAGCGCTCCGCTTGATTGCGGGGGCCGGGTGGTACGTCAAAAACGACGTCATCGCCAGAGACCTGGGAGTCGAAACTATCGAGGAGTTCGTCAGAAGGTTGACGCGACGCGCCTTTAACCGCGCAGACGCAGGCCCCCACCCATCCCTGCACAACCTGGCACCACATCTCGACCGACCGACTAGAGGATCCCAGCTCCCACGGGACCTGGTAACCGAAACGCCCGATAATTAGAATGTGTGACTGACGGACACTGAAAGGACGACGGAAGTCGCCAACTAACAAACAAAAGACCCGAGGGGGCAGTGTCCCTCTTGAGATGAAGCCCGGGTCCGATCCATGGGCTCATACCCGCACCTGCACCCGCAGCAGGATGCAGAGGACTCGCAACGGCCAATGCATATGCATAAGGAAGTGCATGGCCACGCCTCCCCAATTAAAATGTATGCAACTCACATATACAACGGATGCACCACCTATAAAATGCAGTGGGAGTGGTGCATCCGGCACAGTTGCTAGCCAACCGTCATACCATGTGAAGCTCGGCTGAATAAAGAAATTAAGTCTAAAAGAAAACGCTGTCCATCATTTAATCACCGCCACACCGCAAGAAATCCGGTGAACCGGAAGCGTGCACTCGTGAAGAGAAGCAACCAGAGGTGCGGGCTTACGCGGCGATAGCTGAAATCAATCGCCGTTACAATTACTTTAGAAATCAAGAAAATTTTATACTAATGGAAAAATTTAATATAATCTAATATTTTTTTTGTAATCCCCGTTTCGTTCAATAGTATGACAATTAATGGGCAAGTGTTAAGAGAGATTGACATAAATAAAAAAATTGTGACAAATTTTCAGGGCAATTAGGTAGAGGTTAGAAATTTGTGGATTTTAGCCTTCACAAGACTTAGAGAAATTAACACTTTTAGTATATTTTATAAACTTGGTATGTAAATTATTTTTATTTTTGTAAAATGATTCAAAGTTGAAACTGACAATTTCAAAGTTAATAATAATTATTATTGAGATAGTAACACTGCCAAAGATGTTTTTTAATAGTCTGGTATATGGGCTGCACTTATGTTTATATATAATACAACTACATAAGCCAAATATATATTTTAATTATAAGGTAATGCAATAAGCAAAAATTCTAAATTGTTTTCTTTTTGTTAATAAGTCTATGTAAATTTTAAAAATAAAACAACGAACTAATTTCATATTTCGTTTATTCATTTTGTACTTAAAATAATTTTCATTTAAAAAGAATTTTATTCGGAATGTTCCAGACGGATGCAATCGATGTTATTTCAGAGTTAATTAGATTAGTATATAATCAATAATAATGCTAGATATTAATATAAAATAAACAACCATAAATATGTAATATCTTACAAAATACAAGTGTTATTGAGAATCATTACAAATTAATTTATCACAGACAAAAACAAAACATATTGTCGGTGAATATACATTTCACTAATTCATAACATTTTAATCGTTTGGAAAAATTACAACCGCCACAGTTCACAATGTACCAAAGCTATAGGAAAACAAGAGATTCAGACTGAGATAATAAGATCTTTACTTTATAAATCATAATGTATATAAAAGATATTGCATCAAAAAATTTTATATCACACACAAGACATAATAAACATCCCTAAAGATTATGAGGGTATTCAACTACTTGTCACTGATATCAGTGTGGTATTATTCACTTCATACATATTCACGTCAGGGACAAAAGGTTGAATGATGACATATTTATTCACATTTTGCTGTTGCTTGTGCTTTAATAATTTATGATGCAATATTTGCTGCTGTTTAATATTTCCATTAAGTACCGTATAAAACCAATTTGATCACCGATCACATTGCATACTCTGAAATTTATAAGACAAATAATAAGATTTTAGTTTTAGACTTTACAGAAGAATACCATACGGAGCCGTCTAACATATGACTGCAATAAAACATTTCATAAATAGATTCAAGTGAAACATTACTTCCGTCAAGCATGTTTATTCTAGATTGACAAAGCTCAGCCACCCCGCAAGAAATTTAGAAAGCCATTATATATATATTACCAGCACTAGAACCATATTCACTTTTGATTCGAGAACTTGATCCCATCTTAAACCAACTTCGTAATCATACAAATTCCAATATTGACGGTTGGTTGAACCAAAAGAGAAAACGCAAATTGCAAACGTTAACCATCATATTTGACATTATGTCCATACATTATCTGACCAATCTTACGTTCATTAATCGGCGTTTTTATCTTTTGGTGTAACTCGGCATGAATGACCTGCTTTAATTGTAACGTTAATAGTGATATTTTCAAAAACACTGAAAAAAGAAACAGGTCAGTTTCCACCCACATATTAAATTCTGCCATGGTTTACATGCTGTATAAGGTCTATAGCTTATACAGCATGTAAATTGTGTATAAGCTCTATAGTTGTTTATACAGCACATAAATCTTGGCAGAATTTAATATGTGTAAATATATATTTATGTATAATATTCATCAGATGGATGGATATATATAAAACGTAAAGTCTTATCGTGAATGAAATGGCACCTTATCGGACTTGTATTCAGACTTAGGTAAATCTAAAGTTACATACTAACAAGTTAATAAATTAATATTGTTACATTATATTGTCTCCATTTAATACCTTATTCAAATTGCTAAAAACATGGCACACTATATTGCAGGCGCGCAAATGAGAGAAAATACAATACGAACTGATTGAGAAGAAAACGATGAAAGATTTTGTGTGCATCACTGATCTTTAATGATTAACACAACATTTATAACATTTCGGTTTTACGTGAAGGGCACGTTGCGCGCGCCGCTGAAAACGATTCGTTATTCTTAGAAGGACCACGTGTGAAAGTTACTAGAAAGAAAGCACATTTTATTTTAAATTGTAAGCGTCAAAGAAGCTATGCTTGTACCATATCAAATGTACAAGAAAACAAATCTCACTTTTCCATCTACACTCAGTGAGCCGATTCAAAGACAAGTAAGTACAATTGATTGATTGCTCAGAAAACAGTGTCTGCTCAAGCGATATCCATAAAATGATGGACCTAGATATTCAATTATGAAATATTTTTTATTATTAGAAGAGCGTGTTTATCTATATAACATGTGTATCAATGATACTTGTGTCCAGTTTGCATGCTAACATAAATCAAGTACTATTTTTGTATAATTTTAAGATTTTAACAAATAAAACCAGCGTTACACACAATTGTTGCTTTTGTTTTCTTGCAAATAAAAAAATATAATTTTGCCAAACCTGAGGAATTCTACATTCAATATTTTTTAATTTACGTAAGAGATAAGATTTTTCGACGTCAGAGTCTAAGATCGTAATTTCATTTCATGGCATAATACAAATGGATTAGTTTGTATTTGGAAATTTATTACATATGAAAATGGAACCATAAAACTTAGATCTATTTTTTGTATACATTTGAGATTCGCAATTTGTAATCACAACAGGAATTTTCCATCCAACAGTATTTTCAAAAGTAATATCGTAAACAGACAAATATTAACCGAGTACCTTTGTCTACATGAAGACCTTATAAATAACATTAAAATATTTATTACAACTAAGAGCGAAACAGACAAGATCACAAAGAAAGAGAGCTTAAAGCTTCAGAGATTCAACTCTTTCTCTACTTATTCATCGATTTCAGGCGTTGGTTACAACTTCGTGAATGTCGCAAAACCTACGACACACAGTCTTTCATTCCTGCTCTTCGTTTATCCCCCATAAAACTTTGTAATTATATAGGTATTGATTTTTATTTGTTTGATGTTGTAAAAACTTGCCTTGTTAGAATATTTCATTTTAAATTTAATGATAGTATTTGTACAATGTCATTTTAATGATGTAATCACAGAATTGACTTTCCTTATGAAAAGTTACAAAATGTATGATAGGATTACATTTTTGGGTAACTTCGGCGCACCTGTACAAAGAGTTGAGTCAATTTATTTTTCTAAGATCAATTAAACAATGTAAATTCAAATGCCTAAGTCTCAAATGATTTTTTGTGAAATTGTTATCATCAATAGAGCGACATGAATACAGACATTTTAATGAGTTATATAAAATCTTAATACTATAAACACTGCATTTAAAAAACGATGGAATCGAAAAGTTGACAATGCAGTCTTAATTGTAAGGCACAATTGCCTAACTTATAACTTTTCCGCAAGAAAGCTTAATACACATGAAACATGTATTTATTTTATATTATTATTTAGGGGGCAATTTTCTTTTTTTTGTAATTCAAACAAAGCAAGATAATCAGTGTGTGCACTCTATTTAATCATCAATACATTTTCAACGACTGCGATTGAATGTTAAAGTACAAAGGCTAGTAAGGTGGTGGTTTGGTTTTTACATTTTAAAAAGTAATCCAAAAGTTTTAATTAGTAGTTATAATATGCAAATATCGATTAGATAAAGATGGCGCCACTATGGTAGTGGTCTCACTATTCTTTGGTGTCATGTATTTCATACATGCAATGTAAGAAGAAATTTTATGGTATTTCTTAGTTTTGTTTTTATATTTTGCTATTGCTTATTCTGAAATTTCACTGAGTAATATAATATGTCTCATTTCAGTTAACTGCCTAATCTAACCTTTGCTATTAACTAACTAACTTTTGATTATGACATTCTTTGTACATTTTTTTTGTAGCTTATAGCTGCAAAAAATAACCTTAATTTCTATATTTTCAGTGTCTAGATTGTTAGATACAACAAACACGTTTAAATGTTTAAATGGTATCTAAAATACAATTACTATGGCAATTTCAAAATCCAACATATGCTTTATGAAGAATACACAAAATATTCGCACACATTCCATTGCAATAGATGTAATATATATGCAAATGTGAGTATAAAACTTATATAAGTGCTAAAGCCGATGTAGTGTCACAAGCCGCGATAAACTTAAGTTGGCAACATTGAAGAAAAGTTAAAAGATTGACTCCCGTTCACGGGTGTCTCAAAAAAAAAAAAACTGTAAAGCCTACGAATTTCATGACTTCGGCGATGTTGCCAACACAAGGTCTTATGGCTCGTATATACAAATACGAAGCTAAAGTACTTTTAATGCTTAGAACTGAAGCTAATTGTGTTACTTAGCTAGTTACAATTCCAACAAGAATTTTATACATAACACGGTTCATGCAGTAAATTCATTTCATATTTATAATAATACTAAGTGTCATTTTTATAAATTCACTTTGTAAATTTATATCTATTAGTTCTTAAACCTAATTCAAGTTCAAGAAAATTATGTCGTACAAAAAAAAAACACATTCCCGAAACCTTAAACTTAGCTTTGTATATATGGACCTATATGTATGCTAAAATTAACGAAATATGTATACATATTTATTGCTATACTTTCGTATACAGCACTAAAATCATTCTAAACAACAACAATACAACAATTGTATATGATTACAGTATGGCAAGAGATAAGTAAGTCACAAGGTCTGAGCCATTTGATGATGGTCACCGACTTCGATTCGAAGTTCCAATGGCGACAACGCGCGAGTGATACACACACTACTACTACAAATACGTGATTGGATTAATTCGTATGAATTGAATTATTTGCAAAGTAAATTAATTTGTACAAAAGGGTATGTGAAATGCTATAAAATGTACATTTCGCGAAGTATTGCTGTTAGTGTACGATCATCGGGAAAAAAAGGAACTACATCTCAAAAACTTTTAATTCTTGAGAATTAATTTTCTAGAAGTTGTTAACAACTGTCGACAAAACCTATGATATTTGAAAAAAAAACACACTGCAGTTCATTACAATATTTATGTCTGATTAAAAATATTAGATAAACAATTATGTTTTTGAGTTCATGCACTAACTAGCTAACTTCTTGTTCAATTTTGTCATATGTAAATTATAACCTCAAGTAAATCTTAATAAATCTGAGTCTATTTTGCAAGTAAAAGGCACCTGAATGGCAATTTTTTTATTATTTTCAAAGTGAGAGTGGGAAAGAAAGGAAGCGAGAAGGGCGGCTGGTAGATGTAGAGCTAAATGAGGGAGAGAATGGGTTAGGCACAAGCTACAAGTTTATATCGTTTTATATTTCAAATATCTTCTTAATCTGATCTCAATTGAATGCTGTATATATATTTTCTAATAATCAATTAAAATTAAGTAATAAATACTGGATTTTAATTGATTATTAGAAAAAACTTTTCTTTCGTAATAAAAAAGAACTACAGACCTTGGACTTCAGACGAAGACTTAAAAGTCTTCTCTATAACACCGTATTTCAAACATCAACAGGAGTTTCAACAAAGTCGCGTAGGAATCTCAAAGCACTCTCTCTGGAGGTAGCGCATGATCCTCCTGTCCCCGTTCCACCGGCTCCGCCTTCTTACTGTTTATCTTTAAGTTCGCCAAGCTCACGTAGTTGCTGCGCGATATCGCCGTTTTTATCGTCTTACCCTCCATTTTACCTTTATCGACATCTTTAGATGCCGTTTTGCTTCTCTCTAGGACCGTGGCTAAAGCGGGTACGACATTACTTTGTGGGCATCTGACGAGAGGGCTCGATGCTGGAGTTTTAATTCTGTTCCTACCTAAATCGACGAACTTCGGTTCTGCAGCGGCTTTCGGCTCCAGATTGGGATTCCGTCGGTCCCGATAGCTGAACCGTCCCTCTCCGAAATCGGTTCTATCCTGGACGTGTCTGCGGAATATCGGAGTCATGGGTTTGCCCATGCTGGCTAATTTCAAATCGCTCTTCAGTACATTAGCCTCGTGAACGCTTCTCTGTTCTGTTACGTTTCTTCTGTCTTCTAGAGGGCGAATCCTATGCGCCGGCCTGCATATATTGCTTGGAGAAGACGGTCGCTGTATAAAAAATTTACTTCTCGATTTCTCCTCTTTACTCTCTTCTGGGTCCGGTTTATTTCGGACCACTTCAGTCATATTAGGCTTGAACAGCCTGCTCAATTTGGGCGATAAAAGTTTTTTGGCAAAGAAATTTGTCTTTTCTTGTTTGTCCAGATGTTCAGGGCTTTTCGAATCTGACCGCATTTTTGCATTATTCTGTATATACTTTTGATGTTCTTCTGCCTTTTTATCTTTGCACTCTTGATGTTGACTCACATCGGTGACATCATAACTAGATTTCTTAGATAAAAGGTTTTCTCCTTTTTTTACTATACCAGCTAGTATATTTTTGGGTTGATCCACATCCATTTTTTCCAACTTCTTAAAGGAGCTGACATTCCTATACCAGTTGCACATATCAGCTTCATCATCTGAAGAATCCGTATCGTCTGCTGCATCTTCACAATTATCCGGTATAGAGAAATGTCTACAAAACGGCAGCGGTGGTTCTACTTCGTGTTTGAATTCAGTCTCTAAACCCTCAACGGATTGGTTTCGTAAGAAAGGCGGTAAGTTCTCTTCTATATCCTTTTCACCATCGACCTTTCTAGATTTCTGGACATGGTCCACTTCTATCCTGTCAAGGTGAGTGTCGGGCCCGGTGCGTTTCAGCGGCGGCGGCGGGTCCAGGTATTGGGTGATATCGTCCACCCTGGTGATGTTAATGTTCTTACCGTGAGCCCGTAGTATGAAGCCGGCGGGCGTGTTCACAAGAGCGTTCTGGCTCCTGCTCAGTTTGGTCACGGTGACGATAGGACGTTGCGCCTGGCAGATATGGCTCGCTGAAACGCATTTTCCCAGGGCTCGTCCGCTCGTAGCCTCATCCGTGAGAAGGCATTTAGTAGACATCGCGGCGTTAGATTTCGACTGCGAACGCAAATTTTAACATCATTTAATAAATGAAATAACATTAAAAGCGCTAACAAAACCTGACATAAATAATGCATTATCTTTTTTTTTTATTGTACAAAATATTAATGATTTAAGATTTGTCAGAGTTTTCGGAATAATTATACAATTAAAAAACAATAAGAGAACTACGATATTACATCAAATAAATATTACCTTCACAACACCATCGGCGACTGGTATCGCGAGGTTAGCAACTTCATTACATTTATTGTGTATTTTACCACATGAACCACAATTTTGGCACGGGCAGCACACCACACCGCTGTTGGAGACGTCTACTCTAATTTTAGGAATGTAACTTTCATGCTTGCAACACTCAGCCGCATAGGCAGCCTGCTCTTGTGCAAATTTCAATATGTCCACCAGAACGCTGTCCGGCTGGGGACCCGGCGTCGACAGGTGCACAACTAAATTTTCCAGCCAGGTTTCCATTACCTCAAAAGGCGGTCTATAAAACAATAGATATTTTTGCAATATTGTTATTAGTTTTGTTAAACCACTTGTTTTATTAAAGAAAATATAGAAATAGTTAATACTTCTGAATAAAAATAATGAAATAATTTTGAAATGCTATCTTTTTGATAATACTAGAGTGAAAATGGAGTTTGTTACACCTATTACAGTCTTTCGGCATCATTAATTATGTAACACACAACAAACAAGTGTGACCCATACCCTAAGGGTTCCATGCAAACTTAATTCTTTTTCTTTGAGGGAAGTTAAAAAATTTACCATACATGGATATACATTATACTCCCACTGTAAATGTTAATTTATAATGGTAAAATTAATAAATATTTGTAAATGTAATATTTTTTAAGTGATGTAACTACAAATTAAGAATTTTTAGAATTTTTAATTTCCTTAATAAGTTGTGCTGTGAGAGCTTATTTCTTACCAAATTTGATGATTCTAGGTCAGTGGGGAGTACCCTATAGATTTTAATTTACGTGTGAGTGTTAAAGTATAAGGCAAAAATGACAACATTTTTTTGTTGATTCAGAAGCTTGATTTTTTTACAGCTCCAAGAGACCGCAGACTTAAGTATTTGACATTAATTTCAACTTGATACCTTAACGTATTCCTGAGAAAAAGGGTCTCGACAAACAAACATTTAGAGCCACAGAGGGACAACGAAATGATCCTGTATGGGTTCCTTTTTCCTTTTTGAAGTACCGAATCTTAAAAAAGGAATGTTTAATAGTAATCTATGCACCTGGCGTCAGGGTCAAGGCGGCAGGCGACGAAGGCCAACCGGTACAGCGGCTCGGGGCAGCCGTCGCAGAACTGCTCCAAGAACTGGACCTCGTTCAGGCCAAAGTCCGACCTGCGCGGTAGAAAATCTGGGTCCGCTTGTACGCGACCGATTATCTAAAATTTATTAATACTCAATATCACAAAATTGGGACTTCGATGCGGACCACTCGGGAATGGGTCAAATTTTGGTATTATGTACTATCAAATTTTTTTCAGTATTTCTCATTATTCGATAAAATAGATCACTTGCAATGGACTCGCAATGTCATATCACTTACAACTAACTGTAATATATGTACTCAACTACATCTAATATACGAATGTACATCAAGTGTATAATCTGTAGTTACCCCATATAGAGTGCATGTCATGACAATATAATAATAATAATATAAATTCACGCCTATTTCTCAGAAGAGTAAGTATAGACTATAGATCTCTACATGGTACGATCTTCGCATATCCCTCTTACTTTTAATTAATTAATAAAACATAAAATAGGGTTACAATATTTATTAGGAGGTGCAGCTCTCACTGTGAAGACCTATTTATATTATAAATTATCGTTGCATAAAGTAACAATTAAAAAAAATCAGCGTTAGTTTTGTTTTAATAGTGCTATAACTAAACAATTATAGCTAGTCAAGAAAATGCGTTTCATAAACTCCATGCACATTGGTCGAGTTTTTTGTTTGATAAAAATAATGAAGGCGGACGTGCCACAGGAAAGTTATTCAGATTTAGAACGTTACTCCATCATCGATTGCTATCGTACCTAAGTTGGCGCTGCAGAACAACCTGGACCTCCACACATGTACCTATGTCAAACTGAAACACATGAAGTTCTAAGAAATAACAGGTAAACATCACATTAAAGGTCGAACTATCTCTCTCTGTGGCGACTTAATTGATTTTTTGGGAGTATTCGTCTCTAAGGCAATAGATGGCGGTACCTCGCAGAGTATGATTCCGAAGGAGAACACGTCCACCTTCTCGTCGTACACGTTGCCGTTCATCATCTCCGGCGCCATCCAATACGGGTTGCCCACCACCTGTGTGCGACCAATGACATATGTTTGTATTATACATGTGTGGTAACAGTAACACGGACGTAACTTTGTCGGCGTTGTATACGTCTTTTTTAATGGATATCCAATTCAAACTAAATTTAACAATAAAACGTACATAATTTTATTTATTCTGATTAAAAATGGGGTTAAGATACTGGAATCAATATTAGGATTGGACGAGACCAAAATCGAGGACGGAATAGATAGCGCTAAACCAGAATAAGATAGGAATCAAAATGAGTACCCATATTCATGAATAAAATAATGCGTTCACTTTGACTATGACATTAAACATTTACAACATTACGTGTGTAAAAATGGAAGCATTTTAGTAAATTAGCGCAAATTGTCATTAATGAATACGAGTGTAGATTTAGAACAATACAAAAGATTAAAGAGATTGTTAACACGAACAAAACAACTACACATTGTTTTATTTTGGACCATTTAGAAGGAACTTCAACTCAGTAATCTATTCCTAAAATGAATTTTATCTATAGTGCTCCGTATATAATTTTCGAACTAAAAACCGTAAACAGTGATAATTTATATATAAGTTTAGTATTATAGATTATTAATTTTTTTTGTCCATATAATATATATGGAAGGGAAGAACAAATTTCAGGCGATTGCAAAATATAAATAAGAACATCCCAGCTTTCCCTGCAGATGTCATTCCAAGGCGAGACCTTAACAAAATATTTAGATGCGCGGTAGATAGCAACGTCTATGTGCAATATGCCCACTGCGACCAGGGCGGGTCCTCCTCTAAGAGGCCGAACATGCAAGCTGTAAGCACTCACGGTGTAGCGTTTGCGGCGGTGCGGCGCGTGGCGCGCGGAGCGGCGCTCGGGCGAGCTGGACGCCGTCCGCTGCACTATCCGCGCCAGCCCAAAGTCCGCCACTATCACAGTCTTATCCTGCAAATTAATCGAGTCACTGACTACCTGTTGTTTATATATTTTGGTTAAATTTACTGGAACATGGACGACTAACATTTTCTTTTTTTTTAGTCGTATGTAAATTGATAAAATTGCAAGGACTAGAATATGAAAGCACTACAGTTGATGTAACCATCTGTTACAATATTTTTTCAGAGATTGATTAATATGGAAGGCAGAAACGGAAAATTTTACTATACTATAAAAGCAAATTAGATTTAAAATACAAAACTTAAAATTGAATATTCAATATATTTTATTATTTATATATCCATATAAATAAGACACTAGAACTTACATATAATTAAAGGAAAATTCTTAACAAATAAGTATTTTTCTTATCTAAAATAGATATAACATTTTGTATGTAAACATTTTACTTTGTACAAACAAATAATAGGAGTAATACTTCACCCCAAATATTCATGTTAATGCATAGTAATTAAATATAAAGTATAGAACACCAATGTATGTTTGTACAATTCCAATTCTCCTGCCCACTTTCAACATCACGTGGGCATGCCACTTACTTCAGAGAGCCCTAGGGCGGTTACCTGGCTCTCTTAAAATATTAGAGGCTTTTTATAAATACTGACTTTAAGTTCAATCACAATTTATGATTTTGAATAAACTCATGTTATTGTTCAGATCTTTGATCATCCGATCGCTGAGGCGTACCCGCTCACAATCTTTTTGTTTCAAATTGTGGGGCATGAATCTTCATACCACCATGCTGGCTCGGGTTGGTTTGGGGGTTGTTGTCAATGGCAGAGACTGTTTAAGGAGCTTTTCAAAGCACGAAGCGATTGGTTCAATTGGACTTGCTCATTGGTGAATTAGCCATGATCTGTCTAGTTCATACGCGACGCTTCTAAACCATGAGCCACCATCGATACTATAATTTAACATTAAGATATCAAGTCAAAAGTGGAAGAAGCAGAACAGCTTTAACACAAGAGCATTTGATTTGACGGACTAACAGCGGAGAGAGTGTGACTTATAGGTTTACTGATAAGAAACAAAAAAAAATCTCACCTCCCTCACGAGGCAGTTGTGCGAGTTTAGATCTCTGTGGATGATGCTCATGCGGTGCAGATAGCCCACGCCTGCGGCGATGTCACGCGCCAACCGGGCTCGTGTCGCCCAGCACAACGGCACTGACGGGTCCTGAAAAATATACGGCCATCTGTTGATCTCTTGAAAAAAAATAATCCGATAATTTATTGAATAGTCCCAGTGTCCAATTTGCAAATTGATAATAGTAACTAATATAACGACTACTACATTGCATTAGATTTTTTAGACCTCCACAAAGCAGTGATTAAAAATAAGTAATACATTATTGCACTTTCGAGGCAAACAAACATGCGAACCACCAAAAAGTAGGGGGTCACCGCCGCACGCAATTCCGTGAGGTGATGGAGAAGGGAGTAGTCCACCGGAACTCTCACTCACTGAATGAAATGCAACAGCGAAGCCATTATTTGTATCTCACCAGGCGCGCCGGCTCATTTTCGTACTGCAGTCAAGGTAACCACGACATGGTTCTACTATACATGACTTAATGCAGCTTTGCTTATGAAAACGTAATTGTTTAATTAGCGAAACGCCATTAGAATTTTTTTGTATTCCATAGCATTGAATAATTAAAAATAACCAATATGCGTAGTTAACAAAACCATATTAATTAATGATTTTTTTTATAATCTATGTATATTATATAATAATTAAAAGCATGTTAAAATATTATCTAAATAAGAAATACTAAATTTCGTTAATGATTTTAGCTTTTTCATATTGTCACGAAAATTAAGGATAATATCAAAGATTAAGAATGTAATATCATCCATCTTGAAATTATATTACATATTCCACTTCCAATCGGAACAGGAAAAATTATACTGAAACTATCATATTAGTGACAATTAGTTGGCTATTCTTTTACAAGTCCATAATACATATATAATGTATAATAATACCTGTAACAACTGCTGTAGAGTGCCGCCGGCGACATATTCCGTCACTAGATGGAGCCTCTTATCTTTATATAATACACCTACAAATCTTAATACGTTGGGATGTTGAAGGGAGCGCAACACTGCCACCTAGTGCCAAAAATGAACAGAGATAATAATAATAATAATTTAAAATAAATAATTAATGTGATATAATTAGCCTGTCATATAGTAAATAAATAAAAATGTAATAGAAACAAGTTACTAGGCGTCAGTTAGAAAAAAGTAATCTAGTGCTGACAGACCTCCTTGAGAAAGTTCCTCTGCGCGTCCTCGTCGACGCGGTATAGCTGCTTCAGCACCATGACCTCGCCGGTGGCGCGGTGGGTCACGCGATAGACCTGCCCGAAGAATCCACTGCCCAGCAGTTCGCCCTACGAAGGTACAGTCATTTTAAGACAATAATTGAAGGCTACTGCATGTAGTTAAGATGAAAAAACGTTTTGGGATACATGACAAATGACAATAGAAATGATGAACTTAAACTATTGCTCCTATTATTTTTAATTTTTATATTAACATAAAAGTGACTATGCCATGAAATTATCCAGGGCAGTTTAAAATATTAATTCACAATTCTTCTATTAAAAAAATGTGAAGGAAATGTAACATGATTGACCATGCTAAATAAAGAATATTGATGATGATGATTAATTCTTCAATGTTTCTTATTGATGAATTAACAAATTATTTAAAAACACAGTGTAAACTCCATGTAACGTCCCTCGATTTAACGACAAACTCCCTAAAGCGTCGAAATCAATTGGCTTTAGTTGGTTTAGCTTGTCTTCCATACACTGATACACTCTACATAGCATTACACCCACTTTCAATAAGGCCAACAATTGAGTAAAAAAAGTACCTTTTAAGTTGCCAAAATTAGTAAAAACTGTGCAGCTGTACGTACTTTTGTCGCTTTATTACCCTAGCCTGCAATAAACTCGACTGTCGGCATCATGCATACCGAACTTTGTAAGAAATTCGTTCTTTGTTTACAAATTGGGATTACTTGCACGTGTAGACTGTTGTTGACCATGACTAATACATTTGTAAGTAGGAGTCATGGAATATCTCTACGTTATCATATTCTTAGTTACTCACAAACTTTCAAACTGTACACATGGCTAGTAAAGAAAATCACTCTGTATTGACGAAAAGTTTTACTGATACGTGCAATAGAAATGGGTATTACTAACACTAGTCTGAAATAAACTTTTACTTTTTCTGATTTTTCTTCTCTCCATTTAACGACAACTCTTTATAACGCTATAAAATGCACAGTCCCTTCAGTGTCGTTATATAGAGTTTACACTGCAATTTGTGACTGACTACATTCCTAAGATTGATTCGTTTTTCTTGTCGAATTTTAACAAGGTAATTTTGCAGAAAGCATTAAAATTTATTGTATTACAGAATAATTTTATTTCTGAAATTGGAATATAAAACCATTCTCGTTTAAAAAACTAAATTTGCAAATTGTTCATATTATCTGAAAAAAAAATGTATTCATTTTTTAAAAAATTCATACTAACAAAAATATGAATTAAAATTTCCGACATTTGAGAAAAAAAATAATAAAACATCGATTTATTATGTTCTTGTGGATAAATTAAATTTAATTATATCTAACAAAATTAAAACGAATAGGACTCGACAATATTGTATAATATCATACCAGTTGCAGATCGCATGCGCGAAACACTTTCTGTCCGGCGGCGGGTTCTGCGCGGAAGGAGCGCGCACGGCTCAGGTCGCGCAGCACGCCGCACGCCTCCTCGCCGTCCACGCTGGCGGGCCGGCGCGTACAACATAAGAAATAACTACACTACATGCTAAACAACATTACCCTCCTTCGCGTCGTGTAGTCGGATAGGAAGTCGAGCAAGACGACGTCGCAACGATCGCATTAGTTATTTAAGTAAGGGCACGGAATCATATAAAATATCGAAACATATAAACTTACACGTCCAAAAGTTTAGACATGCTGCTGCTGCGCTCCTTCTCCCCCAGCAGCGGCGAAGTTGGCGTCTGTCTCCTCTTGATCACGCGCATCTTGCCTTGTCCGTCTCCTTTCCTTTTAAACAGTCTTTCTCTCTTCACGACCTCCCCGTCGTCTGCTTTAGGTTCACGATTCTCATTTTCCGCCTTTAAAAACGGCGGTGATGAATTATCTGATTCTATTTTGTCTTTCGTGTTGTCTTTTATTTCTTCGGAATGTAGTTTTGGAATGTTTAGTTGCATGGAATCTTCTGTTACTTTGTGTCCCATAGATGGTTTTGATGCATCGACGACAGATGAATGGCACATTTGATTTCTTCTGTTGTTTATGCTATCTGGACCATGTTCGATGGTCAGCTGTAAACGTACAAAATTACATTTATAACATTTATATGTTTAAACTTTTTCTGAATATGAAGCTGATCAAAGATGAGCACCGTCGCCCCGCAATACCAGGACACACTAGTGTGTTGCCGGCTTTTTTAGAAATAATTCTCTTGAAAACCCCCCTAACATAGTCAATTGTGAATATAATTGTACGGTCGTACCAAATCCTAAATCATTCAAAGTTATACTGTAGGTGGCAGAAAATTTCGCGTAAGCATACGATGGTAGAAAGCCAGCTACTAAAATGGTGATGATGGTATTTCCGACCGAGCGGAACGACGAAATTCGGAATAAAGTTGAATAGTTCTTCAAATGAGAAGTTTAATTAATTTAAAAGGTATTCTGAACCTTTCCAATGGCAACACAAAACAAAAGTGACTTAAATAATGCAAACCGATTCATCCCTTTGTTGACATGAAAAACTTGTTTTTGGCGTAAATTTTCGTATCTTTCTATGCATGGTGATTATTTAAATTCAACTAATCGTTACGATGCGCTACATTTTTTGTTCATATAACAATTAAGAAACATTCATTCTCTCATCTAAGTATTTCTAGATCTTGCAGTATGAGCTGTGCATTGATGCCGGCCAAGCGGTCTATCATATTATAGATCGGTATATCCTTCGATACAAAAAGATATTCCCATAACTGACAGGGGCAGCGACCTGTATGACGGCGTCCCTCCTGGCCAGCAGCCGGTCGATGTGGTGCAGCGGGCCGCGCGCCGGCGCGCCGTTGATCTCGAGCACGCGGTCGCCTATGCGCACCGACAGCACGCCGCAAGAAGAGTCGATCCTGCATTTTGAATAAAGTTATATTAATTATACTACGAGAGTCGTAATAAAATTACATAAATCGACGACCGTTACGACAATCGTCCTCCTATACGAAATAAACAATAATATCTTGTGTTCGTTTTGCCATTTGCTAACTAAATACGAAGGCAAGTGGAAAACTTCGTGACACAATTTGTTTTAACTTGAGACACGTATTTCTCAGGTTGCATTAATTTTATAATAAGAAAAGTGCTTACAAATTTGCCTATGTATCAAACTTATTTTTTTTTTTCACTAGGACTTGTTTATATTTCAGTAAAGTTGTTGTTGTATATTGTAAATAATGTCAAGATACTGTAAAAATAATCCTCATAAGTTTTGTTACGTTTATGGTGAAATAATTTCTAAAAGTTAATGAATAACTTTGACACCACTAGCAACAAAAGACAATCCTTTTTAAAAAAAACTCCAAGATTAAAAAAGGCAAATTTGTAGATACTCAATCCAGTCAATCGATGAAAGATGAAACGTTCACAGAAAAACATGAGAAAAATCAGCTATGAAATCTTTCATGAAAGTGCTTCAAATTTTCTAAGAAATCGCCGATCAAATGACTATTATAAAATGTGCAGGAGCTTTTAACTACTTGTAACCCCTCGCGCATGGACACCCGTAACCCCAGAGGAGTCACCAATACGTTGCCGGCCTCTTGGGCGGGAATAGGATATCTGATGGAAAAGGGCGTGGGGTGATGGAAAGGGAGTGCAGTAAAGGAGGAAGTGGGATGATGGAGGGGGGAAATGGGCTATCGGAACTTTCAATCACTGGACGAAGCTGTTACTTGTCTGTATTCTGTCACGTGTGGTATCTCATCCGCCGAGCCGGCCCGTTTTCTTACTGCAGCCCAGTGGATCAGGGGGCGTGACCGTACCACATGTATTGTTTACTTTTCAAATCGGCTGCTAATGAAGAGATGAAAGCAGATGCGAAGGAGCATTTCAACGTTAAGGACAAAGAGAATTGTTAAGCGGAAAAAAGCACTGTGAATAATCGTCTTGATGAAAGGACGGTGAAGATGATTAGGTGAAAACGATAAAAACGATTTTAATATTTTCAATTGTATTTTTCCTCATTCAGACCGGGGGAACTTTTCAGCCCATTTTCCCTCTCTTGGCAAAGAGGACATTTTTGTGCAGTGACGACTGCCGACGACAAGGGCATTGAACTCGTCAGACTAAGAGGTTACATCATAACAAGAAAAAGATTAAGATTCTGAAATATAAAGAAATCACCTTAGAATGCAACAATATTTAAATTACTCGTGTAATATTGTTCCAATCATAAGGAAATATTCATAAAAAAATTGGTAAAAAAAATTTACTTATAGCATTCTTATAATTATTATGAATTACATAGAATTCTTATAATTTTTGTGGCAAAATTTTACATGTGATAATGAAGTTTACAACTACAGTATATATTATTATAATGAAAGATAAACACCTACAGACGGACAAATAAATTTTGTATGCGATATACCTTTTTCAGACGCAGTACGCAC